>KZ808360.1:129740-151696 GCA_000696205.2 Oncopeltus fasciatus
TTTTAATATATATTTCACATATTCAAGTAGTCAAAGAATATTAATCATCTAACAGTGAGACGCTCAAAAAGGTTGAGTTCCAATTTGTAAATGGTTCAATTTTGAGAATTGTTTTTAAATTAAAATTTTTTTATTTTCAGAATGATAATGTTAAGGACTAAGGAAAAGCAGTATCATCAAAATCATTAATGTTACCAATTATCTTTAGATTTTTTGAAAACTTTTTTTTTTCACGTACCTTCACTAGCACTCAAAAGAAGTTTTATATAATATATATGGTATACAAAGTATATAAAAAAAAGCATTTTTTTTAAAATTAATATAACAAATTTAACTGCATAATAAGAACAAAAAAATAATCGCTAATTTTTGTCCTGCTTTTTACGTAGGAAAATGTACTACGCCCCTAAATCTCAGAATTAATAATCACAGAGCATCTTGTTCAGAACCACAGTCCCCTCTTCCCATAGCAATGCATGCTCAGAGTCATTTAATGAGTTTTAATGACGTCTTCCAAGTTCAAGTGATTGAACAACTTCCCGACACGGCTTCAGATTTGCAACTGAAGACGATAAAGTGCTCCTATATCCACATTCTCAAAGCCATTACAAGACCTGGCATCAATTGCCAACATTAGGAGGATTAGGGAAAACCCAATCGCCTTCCCCTTCCTTTGAGTCCTTTTCCTGATGCCAGTCTTTCCACTCCTCACTGATGAAGGGCGAGAAATCTCCCCGAAAATTTACTCTTTGAGATATTTTCTTTTTGTGTGATCACTACACTCATTGTTCCTCTTGTTCTTATTTACTATGTATATCGCAGCCACGAGTGTGTTTCATTCTCCCCCCCCCCCCCTCCTATCTATCTCTCTAGGCCGTGGAGAGGGAGACACCGAAAGCCAGGAAGGCCAGGGGCAGCGCCACCAAAGGACTGCGTCTTCAATAGATACTAGCTTGGCTATTTCAAGTGGTGAATGAGCAAACAGTCTAATGGTGGATGTTCTCATCCTTGCCTTCCCAGAGCGACAAAGTCCACCAGACGTCTAGGACATCGACAGCCCTAGCAGTCCAACCGACACCCCCTCCAACCGGCCACCCCACAGTCCGGGTGCGACACGAGTCATCCGAGAGCCCACTTCTTAACAATAGGNGTATTTATATGTATATATATATATATATTATTTAAAGTTACATTTAATGTATAACACACATGTAAATATTAAGATAATGTAAATGACTTATACTGAAGAAGTTATGAAGGCATAAAAAGCTGATGGCTAATTGGACAATCGGTTTGTCGGGAAATATCGTACATATCATTTTTCCAGAATTAATAGTCATTAATATACAGAAGCGGCGTAATCTAACCGATTTTCAAACCTTGCACACAAGAAACCCAATCTCTTATTAGACTTAAATTCTTCAACTCTCGAGGGACGAAAAAATGGAAAAATTTTAATGTATATTACGTTTATAAATTATTTTCATAAAGTAATTAAAACGAAGACAACCTAGACCTGAGGATGACCGTCTTCAATGGCTTCATTTTACAAATCCAATGGTAAAACTAAGTTCTCATTTACATGCCTGCCTTGAGAATTTGAAATTTTTAAATTTATTTTTATTGATTGCATTAATCTTTTTCATAACTTCAAAAACAAAACATTGTTATTTTCTTTCCTCTAGACCGGATTCGCAATTTTAAGATTTTGCTTAATCTTACATGTTGTATTATGTAATAATTTTCTATTGGTGTATTTTCCATAAATAATTCATGTAACATTATTAACATTATCGTTAGAAAGTTGTATTTCACTTATTAAGTTGAATTTATAAAGTTTATCTTACTACGAATAATAAACGTAGATATATTTAATTTTCTAGATAAATATCCCTGTACGCCCCAAGGAAGATGAGCGGTTTCCAGAAAGAATAACAAACGAATAATGTTTCTTTATTTAAAAAATGGTGGTTGCTGTAGGGAGTATACACACAAACACATAAATGTATAAATATTGAGTGGGTCATATTATTAGCTTCTCTGGTGGAAAAACGATGGAGAACTGAGGATATTTGTATGAGTCAGGTCAAGATACCAACTTAAATAACACACTTTCTTTGATGGATATCTGCTAAAAACTAAATGTAATTTTCTACAGAAACTCCACAGTTACATTGCAATTTTATAGAGTAATTAATAGTTACGCTTTAAATATTTAAATAGTAAATGTTAAAAAGTTAAATAATTGAGGAGTTAAACTTACAAATATTATCGTGATCAAAATTCTATTATAATTTGTTGTGTGAGGGAATTTTGGAGGTTTGGGTCAAATGAGACTACTAAAAATAAAGAATCTTAGCTTACCTTATGATTATTATTTTTTTTTTTTTAAACTTCATTCTTATATCACAAGACACAAACGTTAGAAATTAAATATGTATTTGATCAGTAACAAACTGTAAATGTCGCTATTTGACTGATTATTATGTTACTATTGGGAACCAAGTAGCTGAATGACAGATAATACATATATTATTAGATGGAAGAATAAAAAGGCAGTTCTTGTCTCCATTGGAAATAGAGAAAAGCTCTTGGAACCTCTGACAACACCAAACACGGATCTTTTGAGAAGAAGCCGTCGTCTTTATGCTGGCGTTTTTGTCCGACACAAGCGTCTAAGAATGGCTGAATTAGAGACGAAGAATGAGAAGAAGACTTAAGCTCCGAGGAAAGTAAGACTTGATGTAGGGGTGGCAGACAATGGAGGGGTGGGTTTCGTGGGCAGTGGTGCGTGGGTAGGACCACCCGGCGCTTGTAACCCACACCCGGTTGACCGGAAAACTGCGGGAGCTACCCACACCTACGGGCCTCGGGCTCGCTAATCCTCCTCTCGCTGGGTTCCCGCGGGGATGAGCGCCATATCTGGGGGGGGGGGCAGCTGCGGCCAGGTGCCTGGCGCACAATGCCCCTCCCTCCTTGGCAAAATGGCGAGAAGAGATCGCCGAATAATGGGATCCTGAGTGTTAAACGATTGCCCTCGGTTTAGAGCGGCCATTGTGTCCCCCATGTCGCCGCAAATGTGTTTACTACATATGTTCTCCTCGGATAACAAACAGGACCCCTCCTCCTCGGAGAATACATAATCCTCTGCTGACAATCCACCCCCATTCAGAGCCGGAGTAATGACATAAGCCATGCTTCCCTAATCTACAGCTTGAAATTAATAAATGTGTTGTTTGGCTCCATTCACGAGAAACCGGTATAGCATATTGACATACAACATTTCCATATCTATTTGTGGTATCATACTGATAAATGCCTCTTTCTAGACTCTTAGCCCATTATATTCATACATATCACGGTTTATTTAAGTGACTAAATACCAGTTTGGCAGGCCTTGGCGTGGAGAACTATTAACTGAAGACACTTTGGATGTTCAGTAGGTTAAACACTCACGGTCTGTATTCGGACTTCTTGTTTTTTCTATAAGAGATATTTATTTGAGCAGACATTAATATTTATCTGTTGATAATTACTGAAAGACTATAGGGGCTGCAAGAAGTCAGGCACTTCCAAGATTGGTTTTTCAATCACTTATTTCAACTCAATTATTTTGGGCATTTTTAGATATATATTCATCAGTACCTCTTACTTAAATGAATTAGTTTGTGTCAGAATAAGATAAATGAGTCGGTTCATTTTTTTGCAAGATGAAAAAATTTCTCTTTCGATTGTGGTCGAAAACTTGTTAATAAAAAAACATAATAACAACAGTTTATTCCTCAAGATATTAGATAATTTAATCCAACAGACAAATAATTTTATATTAATTTTATCTATTAATTTAATGGATAATTGACGTCAAATTCGTTTGATTTTAGAAGAAGTAGAATTATGTAATAGGTTATGCTACTGTATTATGTTACTTTTACATTTTAACATAATTATAGTATTTAGTTAAAATCGAATGTTTTTATTACTTAAGAAAATTATTGTGAGATATATTTAATTAATTTTTGTAAATTGTGATTTTTGAAATTTATTTCGTCTCCGGTTCACCAAGAAACACATTTCAACAGCTAGTTCCGCTCATATGACACCAAAAGTTTTCTTTCTATATACAATGTTTTAAAATAATTTCTAAAGAAAAATATCAACATGTCATGCAAGTGCTAGTTAAAACTAAACAATTTCTCATGTTCTATACAGGTGAGGAGTTAAAGACTAAATCGATTGTTCCAGGGCAATAAGGTGTATCGGAGCGTAAAAGAATGCTGATTTGTTTTCACCTTGTTCAGAGATTCTAAATACTTTATCTAATAGGTGTTTTCATCAAAAATATTATATTACATTAAAAAAAATTTAAAATAAATTTTTTCATCGATTGAGTATTATGTTCTTTCTTCATTATTCTAATTCTAAAAAACTTATTGAGAATTTTTCAATTTGATCACTCCCCTTATTATTATATATACATTTTACACATATTATGTTCTATAACCAGTTTCGTAACTCAAATAAGTACGAACATATTGCGATTATAAATCTTAGTCTCTCTTAAAACCCCTCCCCCGCCCGCTGCTCATTTCATCGGATTTTAACCAAAATATATTACTTTCAAAGGTTTGCAATTAAAAGTCAAAATTCCTAATTCAATTTATATATTTTAAAAATAAGAGGGACAGAAAAATAATCAAAATTAAATTCTTAAATTTATTTCAATATGCCTTTTTTTTTATTATTAAGTTATTTTGTATCTATTTTTTGTTCTCTAATAAAGATATTAAGATTCTAAATTTTGGCCTCCCTTAACTTCACTCCCTCTCGATAGATTTCAGCCATAATTCATCCAACGGTTTACAAAAATAAGCTTAAATAAATAATTGTAATAATAACAAAGACAAATTTAAGCTTATTTTTGTATAAAACAAATTAGGTGTAAAATTTCATTTTATGACTTTTATGTTCTATAACATTACAAAAAAAAAAGATGTAAAATAATAAAAATATTTAAGAATGTAGTTTCGAATATTTTGCGTACCTTCTTACTTTTAAAATATAGAAACTAAAGTTGTTATTTAGACTTTATTATGCAAACCAAAGGTAAACATTTTAAATTGCTGAAATAGCTCTAGCAAAAGCGGGGGTTTAGAAGCGAACCAAAATTGAAAATTAATTTTTAATTCTTCTAAAAATTATTGGACATTTGAAATAGCTCTTACTGTACATTGGCTACTTTGTAAATAATGAATACAGAGCAAACCTCTTTGGTCTACTTAGGATGGGAAAAAGATAGAAACATATTAAACAAACAGTCTCAAAGTTTAGACTTTATTAAAAAAAGTCTTATTGCTTTTGTTTTAATAAATAGAAATTAATATTTTTCTTTTTTTGTTGACGCTGATTCCAAATAAAATTACAGTAACTGCTTGAGAGTAAGGAATGTTTTAAATGTACTAAAACGTCTGGATACGAGTAATATTTGTCGACAAAGTGAGGTGAATATCTTTGGAGTTCAATAACTGTTGTTGTGTGAGTGCGTTCCTTGTGCATAAACTGCACTAATCGCATCAAAAAAAAGCGTGGACATTTGTGATAATATTTAACAGTATACAAGATAGCAAATCAGGTTAGGGACTAAAAAGAAAAGTTATAGAAACATGTTTCTCCCTTGTCTTTGTGTTGTCTCATTCCTCTCGGAGACAAATACCTTCCACTTAACCCTACTGGGGATATTTCTTATGAGTCGCTACAGTCTTTTAAAGCCCTTCACTCTACATATGTCTCAGAAAGGGGGACATATATCTTATTGCCTCCTTCATATTACCGGTTTGTATATCCACTCTCTGCAGATATGTCTTTGAGCGGCTATCCCCGCACAACTTTGTCTTCGGAGAAAATTGAATACAACCCTACTGAATATCCATTTGGCATACTTATGAATTTTTCATTACTCGAAGGATCATTTTGAGATATGAATAAAATAAATTGCAATTCTTCTGTTATTATTTTCTTTAATCAAAATGATATTATTACATTTCAGCATTCCAATTATTTCTGACTTTTTGAAAAAAAAAAAAAAAAATTAAGGGAAAAGCTAATATCTTTATNTATATATATATATATATTCACCTACATAGTGTGTGCAATAAATAATGGGGGTTTAGAAAAAATAGTTATTTTTCTCAATGAAATGTTAATTATGCTTTTAAATAAAAAAAAACTAAAGGTTATGTTAAATATTGAGTAAAATCAATTCAAAATAAATGGGGATTTCTTCAATTTTCAAGAGCGAAAATAATTTTTTTTTTTTATTCACACAATCCAGACCTTGCCGAAAGTGCTCGCCGTTAGGACGTGAAAGACGACCGTCGAAGACAAAATCCTATAAATATCGTAAAAATATATAAGAAGATCCTCTTTCATGAAATCTACAGAGCAGCCGCTTGCTTTTTTCCACACCTATGAAATATTAGTTATAACATGTCAATGAGGCATAACAATTTCAAATGCAAAAAGTAATGTCACACAGATTTATTTTCCACTCATAAAAGGTTAATATCCTGTTTACTGATAAAGCATTAACTCTAGATAATTACGAAGCAGTATTTAAACACCTCTATATAAAATGTGCTAAAAAAAGTTTCTTAACACATCCCTTCTTTTCACAAGGGGGTCTCTAAAATAGAACGTATAGACATTCAATAAAATGTTTAAAATAATATTTATGTTTTACTGCAGTATATAGTTTAGCTAAGAATTAAAAAAAAGGGGGATTAAAATTTACTGCCAAAACTTCCTCATAATTAACACATCGTCGGAAAAAATAAAAGCTAAAATCAATAATTTCACAAAAATACTTCTCTGTTTCTGAAAAATTCCCTGTATTGAAACGTTTATCATAAAATTTAAAAAAAAGTTATAATTTATTTTCCAGGTTGATTACAATATTTTATTTTCTCATAAAACAAAACTAAAAGATAGAGCATTATACTTATGAAATTGGGTTTCAGCCGAAAAAGTGTTCTATAATCTCTTTTCCCAACGATTTTGATAGACAAGATTTTTCGCTCTGGTCTTCGACAACCATTTCAGTCAATCATTTAAGCCATTTATATACGGGGAATCGGAAAAAGAAATAGTCCGTCACCCCAGAGCAGGGTAAACTAAACAGATTTCCTAAGCATCAATACAGCCAGACATAAATAAGATTCAAAGACTAATTTGTTGTTCAAAGCCTGAAAGGATAGCGAAGGGGGTGGTTAGCGAGGAAGGAACCCACCTAGTTCTTCCCCAATGTCTTCCTGATTTGGCGCTTATTTAGAAATTTTACAGAACATACATGTTGGAAAATCAAGTTTAACACCTATTTTATTTTACATTTATTTTTCTCCACAAAACTAATGATAGTACAGATGTTCGAATTTTAAATTTTATGTCCCTTTAAACCTGCCCTCCTTCTCATTATGTGAATTTGGTTTACGTATTTTAAAAAAAAATAAAAGGGGGGAACCCAACTTAAAAGCAATATTCATCATATATTCCTTTAATTTCCTTCTTTTTTTTTTTTTACTTAAGTATTATAAATTTTTTATGTAAGAAAATTTTATTATACTATATGATTATCTAATGAATGATCTTTAATTCTAAAGAAGAAATTACAATTTTAAATGTTGGTATCACTCCCTCAAGCCTCACTCCCAGTTGATATTGAAGAATTTGTCCAAGTGTTTCCAAAAAAAGAAATACAAATAGTCAAATAGGTTACTTTACTTTTTTTATGCAACTTGTGGATAGCCCCTCCCTCCAAGACCTTTCGAGAGGTTGAAAGTGAGGCTAACACTATTTTTAAAAAATGTGACCGGTCATACTTCCTTTTCTGATTAGGATCAAAGACTTTTTTCCTTTGTCCCTTTAAGAACCAACATTAATATCTTGATTTCATTGTAAATGCTCCATGTTAATTCTATTTTATAAATGGAAAATATTAGAAATTACTCATATGTGTAAAATCATCTGAGTACATCATTAATTATTCCTTATCTTAATTATTCCTTTTTATTTTTGCAAAATTCTTACATGAATTAGGTGTTCATTTTACTGTATTTCACAGTCCTATTTAAAAAAAAAAAAAAGTGGTACTCATCTTTTTCCACCATTGCTCATTGAAATGTCGAATAAGTCGTATGTAGTAATACTAATGTCCATATTTAAGGAAACATAATAAATATGCTTAGTTTATGCAGCTCTACGCAAAAGCTCCGTCTTTTTTATTTAGTAACATCGAGATAATTAATAAATTATCATTTTTATATTTTTAGCTTTTTTGAAGTTGAAAATTTAAAAAAAAAAAAAAAAAAAAAAAAAAAAAAAAAAAAAAAATTACAATGACCTTTGGCTTTATTAAGATGGTTTCATTTTCTTATTCTCTTTCTTCTTTTTACTATCTCTGTGAAGTCTTTCAAGAAATATAAAACATTATGAATTAATGTTGACCCAACAGAGAGTCCATAACTTGGAAATTATCGAACATGAAGATTGTAATTTACTTTTTTAATTTGGAAAAACAACCTGACAATTTCAAAATTGTCATCAGACGGAATCAAACCGCTTCGAGGTCTTGTTACAGACCACTTCTAAATTAATTTAAAAATGAGTTTACACACGAAAGAAATTGAATCTTTTTCTCCTCACTTCTCCTGGCTACATCTCATCCTACTTTCTTTTTGTCTTTAATTTTCTTTCATGTATTATAAATCCACTACAACAGGTCCCAGTTGAATCGGAATTGACCTCAGTAAGGATAACAATGTTATGTTTATGGGATGGATGCATAAAGAAGGTAACTACATTTCTTTTAGATATAAATATAAATAATCATATGGATATAAATGTATATTACATATGTATAAAAGCGAAAAATAGTTATACTTATGTTGAGTATGTGTATATAATGTAACTGATGTAAGCCAGCATCAGTAACTGATGTAAGCCAGCATCAGTAACTGATGTAACTGATCACAGCTCTAAGATATACTTGAAGAAACCGTTCGAACTTGTTTTCAAATGTGGCTGGTATAGGTTTTAGGCTTTATTTGAATAGCAATAAGTTTGTGAAATCTTTGGTTAAGGTTCCATTTTATTTTGGTGCTATGTAGCTGAACATGCATTCCATGACTAGTTTAATACAGCGAAGAACAAATTTACTTTATCCTTAATAACTTTGTTATTATTACTTTTATCATGTATAATTAAATACAACGAAACAAGTGTAATACGTTGTTTTTAAATATTTACAATACATAATGTTTTGTGAAGAAAATATTTCACTACTTGGTTAACTTATATTCACCTACATAGTGTGTGCAATAAATAATGGGGGTTTAGAAAAAATAGTTATTTTTCTCAATGAAATGTTAATTATGCTTTTAAATAAAAAAAAACTAAAGGTTATGTTAAATATTGAGTAAAATCAATTCAAAATAAATGGGGATTTCTTCAATTTTCAAGAGCGAAAATAATTTTTTTTTTTTATTCACACAATCCAGACCTTGCCGAAAGTGCTCGCCGTTAGGACGTGAAAGACGACCGTCGAAGACAAAATCCTATAAATATCGTAAAAATATATAAGAAGATCCTCTTTCATGAAATCTACAGAGCAGCCGCTTGCTTTTTTCCACACCTATGAAATATTAGTTATAACATGTCAATGAGGCATAACAATTTCAAATGCAAAAAGTAATGTCACACAGATTTATTTTCCACTCATAAAAGGTTAATATCCTGTTTACNAAGTTAACCTAATGTAAAAATTGAGTGGGGTAGGGGTTTTAGAGTAAGACCAATTAAAAAATATTCATTATTAAAAGATTGAAAAAAATTGATTTATGTAATTTAATAAGTGTAAAATGCACTTGTATATATAAATTAATAAATTTTATCATTTGAGTTTAATAATATATTTCTGAAATAACTTTTTGAGGAATATGTTTAAGAAAATACACTAAACTTGGTGTTGACTTTCTGGTCGGCTTACGGACAGTGTGTTCCGGACAGGAAGATTCCCTCCATATTTCTTGCAGCTTAGGTATGTACCTAATCCTTTGCTCTCAGTCATTAGAAGTGCAGTGGAGGTTGACACTGCAGAGAGCGAAGAAGGCGGTAGAAGTGACCGTTACCGAAATGTCAATATTGGCTCCAGCCGGACAGCAGGTGAGATGCAGATGGTGTTTGCCGTACAAATGGGCCGACAAATAGACACACATGCCCTCGCATTCGGTGCACAGGATGTCCTTCTGTTGATCCTGCCACTTTCCTCGCCTCCTGCTAACTCTTCAATTTGCATATTGTCTCGTCCTGCAGATCTCCTCTGAGGGAGTGCTCGCTTCTTCAGGAATCTTAGCGGGTGACGGCTCTCCCAGCCTTATAAGTTTTCCCCTACTTACCATACCTCCATAAGTACCTTATAAGATTACATAATAACCTATGTTTTCATTAGTAACTTAGTAGAACCTATTAATAAATTATTGATGGTTATGAAGATAGATATAGGTTATTAATGTTATTCATGCCTTAAATTTCAATTTATTTCATTTCAATAAGCCAAGATATTTTCAAAAAATTTTATTTGTGAATTCTGATGATTATTTTAAAGTGAATCCGGTTCACATCTTATGTAAACTGTTGAGTTAGTAAGTGATGTAAACAATTTTCAGGATGATGAAAAACAAGCATATGAATAAATTCGCAAAAACAGCTTAAGTAGTGACCGTATCTGTGATACCTCTTTTTGCAAATTAATGCCAAATTGTAAATGTTTGTAAAATAGCTTCCATGGAAATAAATCCTTTTATTTTGTAAATATTAATTCAATTGTGGTAAATTATCCCACGTAAATTTTGAACAATTAATGCGAGGGAATAAAATAAAAAATCTATCTGCCCCAGCCAGGACTCGAACTTGGATCTCGAGCCCAGATGGGGACGGATAGATTTTTTATTCTATTCCCTCGCATTAATTGTTTAAAATTTTCCTTTTATTTTATTTTCCTTCTCCCTCAATTTTTTGAGGTTGGAGTGTTGGTGGGAGTTTATATAATCAGATAGGAAATAATATTATCCAAATTCTTCCAAAATAATAACATCTAAAGGCCTCAACATCATCACTAATCGAAGCTGGGCAATGGCTTCTCAAGTCTATTTCTAGCTAAACTTTTAATGAAATACTCCTTAATCTGTTCTCCAATTGAGACTGAACTTAGAAAATATAGAATGGTTGACTACGATCAAGCTTCGTATTTCCCTAGAGTTTTATTACTTTTCTGACTTATGAAGCTACGAGTATATTAAAGCCTCTTATTTATCTGGGACGTCAATGTCGTGCAAAGGCAGCTGGTATTAAAAGATCCCCGGCTGACGGCATTCTGTAAGTCCAAATTGAAGTAAATTGTTCTCTATCTTTAGACATAAGTATAATAAATTCAATTCCCTGCCATCCACTCCTAGCTCAGTTAAAAATGTAATCTCCTCATGTAGGTAATTTACGGAGTCTTCAAACAAAACCAGCTCATCCAGATTTTCTTAAAAAAATACTCGTGATTTAATCAATTCTTCACTTCACACAATAACTATAGCAATCATAAAGATATAACCGAATTCCATGCCTTCACTACTGCTTATTATAGCATTTATGGATAAGTGACTAAACACAAAGGGATGATCCGATCAATTTAAATTCAATGCTCAAGCTGTCCTGTATATTAAATGGCTGGATATAACCGGTGTTATTTAGTTAAAATAGTATTTAGTGTAATATCACTATTATATAAAAGTTTTGAGTGCATATTTGAAAGGCGAACTGGCACAGATCTAAAGAGCCTGTTCCCCTTCCACGAAGCATGGTGCGAACAAACTAAGGGGGGTTAGTAGACAAATAAGTACGGCTAAACGCGAGGACTTAATTAAAGCTACAAAGCTTGGACAAGTCAAAGTAAACAAAAATATCACCCATGAACTTGGCTGATTAGTGGACTTTGCGGACGTCGCCTATGATACGCTCCTGGCAATTCAAACGTCCCTGAGCGGATATTGGGCTTAGTATGGGTCTAACAATGGCGTTTGTGTACTTCTTAGCGAAGGAGTATGAAGCATGAGTCGTTCAGAAATAAGAAAATAAAATGCCAAGGAGGAGATGCATGAACTAGGATTTCTCATGTTTCATTTAAACAGAACGTAACATGGGTATAACTATAACATAAGAATAACATAGGTATAGCTATAACTATAACATAGGTATAACCATATGAATAACTATAACTATCCCATTGGTATAACTATAACATAGGTATAAACACATGTATAACTGTAACGTAGGTATAACCATAACTATAACTAACAAAGACGAGTTCATCACTTTCTCCTCGTGTCGAAAAAGACACGAGAAGAAAGGATAAGTAAATGTTTATCATGAAAAGAAAACTGAACACTCGTCAAACTGGGACTCGCTCTTGGGATTTAAAGAAATAAAACTAATTTGTAGAGAAAATAAAAGAGAAAATTTTTTTTATTCTCTATTATTTATTTTATTTTTAACAGAAAGTAATATGTGAATAAAGGTTACATATAAAAAAATATATTATCTATTACCTGGATTGCCCTGAAGAAGGCCTGAAATTTAGGCCGAAACGTTGGCAATAATCCCATGTTAATTTAAAGATGGATATAATTAAGAGTGAATGACGAAATTTGATTTATTTCTACTAATGTTTGGTCTAGACTGGCCGAGAAGGTAGAGTGGGGGAAGCTGCTTTCGTAAATTTCTTCCTCGTTAAGCGTTTTTCCTTAAAAAAAGGTTCCTGTTTCATCTAAAGCAAACCATAACGAGATTACTCTTTATGTTTACTTTTTAAAACGACTTGTCACATATCATTAAAAAAGAAAAAAAAAAAGAAAAGAAAACTGTGGTCAGTCGGGCATTGAAAGTCACACGCACACACACATTTACGCATATAAATTTCAGTAGCCAATATTTTTGGCGTTGGAGGTCAAATCAGAGTAAAAATATAAAAAATAACAATTATTTGTACAAACCTCATTAGTTACATTCATTTGGAATTCGCTAAAAAGAAAAGTATTCACTTTAAATATTTAGATAATGACTTTAGCTGTGGTATTTAATGCCAGGTAAATTTTATACAATATATGCAAGGGAATAGAATAAAAAAATCAACTCCTCAGCCATGGCTCGATCCCAAGTCTCCTGCTTTCCGGGCAAGCATGCTGTCTTTTACACAACCGAGGCTAGCTAGATAATTCCTTCTACTCTCCGCACTCTACTGGGAGTCTAAACCCCATCGTAAGACAAATATATCGTCTTATGCTCGAAGGAGCTAACATTGTCAAGCTATTTGTCAGACTCTCATTTTTTTTTTTTTATATTATATTTCTTTTTTAAATATTGTATTTGTTGTGGTATGTATTTACTCGCACATTAATTTTATACAATAAATGCAAGGGAGTAGAATAAAAAAATCTTACTACCTCAGCCGGGACCTTAGAAAGAATTATCTGGCTAGCCTCGGTGGTTCAATGGCCAGCATACTCAAAGCAGGAGATCCGGTTTCGAGTGCCGGCTGAGGTGGTAAGATTTTTTTTTTTTTTAATTTCCTTGCCTTTATTGTTTTCAATATTTAGTTTCCTAGGATAAGGAGAAGATGGGTGCCAATTAGTCTATCGCGGGTTAACCTGGGCTCCTCTCTGAGGACGGGTTACGTCCCGGGATAGACGAGCAAGGACTATTATCATGTACCCCATCAAAAAATTAAGAGTAAAAAATGTACAGATAATTTTTTTTTTAAATAAAGAGTTAATTTAGAGAGAATATTTAGTTTTTACAGGTTATGTTTGATAAAAGTAATATTTTAAATCGAATAATTTGTAGGGGGATTTACTTTTACCGTAAAATATACTTTTACATTATAAAAGCTGCAAATATTTGTTTTAGTTAATGAAATTTGCTATATGGCTTTTAAATGTATGTAAAAATCTGTTTGTTATTGAGAGAAATAATATTGGATATTTCGTATTTATTGGATATTTCAAGCGGGAATACAATGTTTCTTTGCTGTAGTAAGTCTATTATCTAGTTTAAAACAATAAAACAAAAACCCGATTTCTTTATTGATAACGATATATTGTGTAAACTTAGATCACGTGATTCGGAAAGTTCATCAACTACGACCCTGAGGAACTCATTTAGTTATTGTTATAGGAATACACTCCTAGGTGATTAAGTTTATTTATTAGTTATGTAGTAGTTATATGAATCAAGTTACTTTTCTTCTCGAAGCTTATAATGAGATATTTTTGCGTCATTTTTAACAAGAAATTAATATGCCCATTGATTCTCCTTTGGTCTCTTAAGCAGTGGCCAGTCAAAAACCAACGTTAAAAGTATTATGATTTTATATATTTTTACTTAAGGACATTTATTATTATTATTTATTATTTGTTAGCCTCCCTTTCAACCAATTAGGGTCATGGAGGGAGGGGCTCATTCTACTTTCATTCTAAACATCCGCGGCTATGTACATGGAAAGTACAAGCTTCTATTTATCAATATAAAAGCTAGCTCAGGGCGGGATTTGAACTCGCTGCGCCAGGATTGCGATACTCGTATCAGCTACCCCGGCCCCCTATGACATAATTATATTTGCTTTCATTGAAATAAAAGCAAATTTATATTTATTACATTTTTATTACTTATTTATTATGTATACACTACTTTATTGGTAATGTTCACATTTACTATTTAGTTGTTGTTAGTACCAAATTAGATTATTGCAGTAGAATTCACGGGCGGTAATCGCTCGTTGGCTGCGCTTGAATTAATGAGATCCAATACATTACATTTATAATTAGCCATTAAATCTTCAAGTGCAAACAATTTCTCCATGTCAAAATTATATAGTATGGATTGAATTGCATTTAGAAGGGATGAATAAAATAGAACGACAACGATTGGCTACTAGCACCTCCCAATCAAAACTCATTAAAATATTGGAGCAAGCAGTCCAAATAAATTTGTATTTGTTTGTAAGGAAAGAAAAATATGGTTGGGAAAATGCGGCGGGGGTTTGGAAGGTGAGTCGACTGAGAGCATATTTATGCCACATTACCGACGGCCTGGGTCGAAAGTAAATTCATAAATTTGCGCCAAATTCATCCATTAATTTGGGTGGAGGGACATGGGAGAGGAGCGCTGAATATTCGAGTTCGTTTATTCCGGAGGCAGTGGAAAAGGCTGGCATTGTGTACAGAGTCGATGGAACTCACCGCGATTTCGTCCAAATATTCATTTGATATGGATTACATATGGCGGGTGAGAGAGCCGCCTCCCCACCCTCTGGGAAAGGCAATTATTTTCCATTATGCAGTCGGACGCCACCGGGAACGCCATTTTTTCAGCGGAAGATAACAGAACCCGAATCCATAATGCCGACGCGCGGAAGGCCTGTAAAAATAGCAGCAAATAATGTGCATTGTTTGCCCAAGCTCAGCTCCTCCCCGACCATTGGAATTTTCAATGTCTCTGCATAGTCCGCCTCGTTGCTATTACATTATTTTTAGTTTTTAAGCATGTTCCCCATATGTCCGCCAAGGGAATGGGGGAAAATCAATCACATGAAATGCAAATAATATCTCCTTCATATATACTTCACTGCCTAAAGTTTTTTTAATGAAATTTAAAAGATTAATGGAATATAAACTACTCATAAAATAGTATTACAAATAATATATTATGAAGCATTAAGAACTNCTCATAAAATAGTATTACAAATAATATATAATAAATAATACATATTAATCATGTAAATAATAACAAATATATAAGGTTGTTATTTACTAGAAACAGCAAGGAACTTATTAAGAGAGTGCGCGATAAAAAGAAGCGTTCTGCTTGAGAATTGTAGCTAGAAAGATGCACACTGGAGTTGTATCGAGTGGTTTAAATACATTTTTTGACTGAAAAAGTATAAAATACAAATATAATAATAATAACCCTTAAATATACTCTTAAAGACGGCAAAAACTCTCGACATTAATCCCCCACCTCCCCCCGCTAAAATACCGAAATAAATAACATTACGTTAAAGTTATTTAATATTATCCTTTAAATTTACATTAATTTTTTTTTAATTCAAGAGATTTTATATCCTCACGATAGTTATTTTCGTTGGAAAATTATATTTCTCATCAATTCTGTTCCATTAACCTACATTAATATAGACTTAAATGAGAGTCATTGATAAATCGCTCTATAAGCCGGTGGTAAGGACAAGGGTAAAAGGGAAGATTACCTAACCTCTCAGAAAGGGAGTGTAAAGGAAGTACTCAATCATCCTAGTTATATTTGTAAATCTCTTCCTTAATTATCCGTAAATGTGTTAAAGAACATTAATTTAACAACAAATATATTACGACTATACATTTGTCAATAAATGTCAACCAAAAACTGAATTATTTCATGATTTCGCAATTAAAGGCTAAATACCTGTATTGTATTGGGTTTCCATATTTTAAAAATTAGAGGACCTGCTCCACACTCAAAATTAATTCGTAAATATCTTTCTTAGTAAGCTTTTATTTTTTATGTTTGGAGAAAAAAAATAAAATAAAATTTTTATTAATTTATATCTCTATATTTCTAATATGTATATAAAATTTTGAGTAGATCAAAGGGATACATCGGTTGATAATATTCAATATTTACGTACCTACGTCAAGTCATGGAACCAGCTTAATACGTTGGTTAATCCCTACAGGAATTCTGCTTCTATTAAAGTGCTAAACTGTTGTATTTTTCAGGTCTTTCCAATAATATATTCTTGGTCAATAATGGTAAAATCAACAAACGCAACTAAATGTAGGACAAAATCCCCGTAGCTCGGCCATAGCCGTATGTCGACCCTTGAGAATGGGACATTCACGAGTTCTGGCCCCGTCCCTCAATTGCAGGTTAATCCACTAATTATGGCATTTGGTGAAACTTTTGCAGGAACACACTCTCTCGATTACCCACAATACTCCCACTAATGTCCGTCATCTCATTGATTCATTAATATGATACTTTCGCCTCCATTGCCTCTCGTCCAAAGCCAATTAAAACCGTTCCACCAAATAAAGCGCGTATGAAATAATCAAACACTGTGCTGCTTCCCCAGTTTGTTGTTTATACTTTTTCTTTTTTCGAGTGTTTTTGTGTATGTGAGTATTTGACTGACTGTGGCTGATGGGAGAATATTGTCATTTTTCAGGTGGAAGGATACATATCTCTTTTGTTTGGCTCCGCTAAATGATGTGGATTATTTATTCAGGTTCGAGTCCGAATGACACGACCACTTTTGTATACAAACTTCAATTTAAAACAAAAGACCCCTCCGAGTCCCAGGAAAAGCGTAATCATCCCGTTCTACCCTTCCTCTTCCTCATCCCCTACTCTATTAATAAAAATTATTACATAACAGTAAATATTCGAAAGCATAAATGTAGTTACTTTCGAAATAACAGTAATACTAAAGGAAGGAATAAGTTGAATTTATCATTCAAGTCTATGGGTAATTCAAGCTTTGCATGGTGGATCAAGCTTAAAAGCAATATTTCCTTCGTTAATGAATATTGAATATTTACACTTTTAAAGGAAAAAAAAAAAAAGATTAGGCCGCGTTAGAACTCGAACTCACTTTTTCTGATCACAAACCTGACCTCAGAACAGTAGTGTTGACATCACGAGCAGCACACACAGGAGGAAAACCACGCTACAACAAATATCTGTGTGTAAGCCTTGTATGGCCGATTCGAAGGCGGGCCTGTACCACCTCTTCACGTCTGCTGGAGCGCCGCGATGTCAACCACTTCATTGGGTTCTGTTTTATCTCGTGCAATGCTGTTCGGGGGCTTTCCATCTAAAACCTCTTCCATCGTTCGTTTTCCTCCCGTATAAAGGGCAAAGGTAGTTCACGATGGATCCGAGGGGCGGGCAATATGTCAGACAGGTCATGGGCCTCATTTACTGCCCTGTCAGCCCCCACATTCCCTGGAATACCAGAATGGCCCGGCACCCAGACAAATGTAACACATTTCCCCAGCTGATGCAGGTCCCTGAGAGACAAATCAACCCTAAAAATAACAGGGTGGTCTGATCCGAGATGTTTTAGTACTTTCAATGAACTCTTCGAATGGTACAAATTACCACATTTCTCCAGGGAGCCGAAATAATTAAATAGAGAGCCCTGCTAATAGCATATAGATCGGACATATAAATGTTTTACATAGTGATGGCAATTTATATTTATGAGTTTTTTCTCCATCAAAAAAGGCACAGGCTCCTGAGAATTCATTTTTAAAGCCGTCAGTAAAAATCACACAGTCATGAGGAACACTGCTGAGGTTACAAAGAAGGAGATTTGATGCTTCGAGGGGGCTCATATCCTTCCTGAACCTCAGCTGGGAATCCTTCATGGAGGTACACTATCAGTTTGAAGAAGAATACTTCCATCAACAAGCATATTGGTCACACAGGACATTCTCAGACTCAGTTGCACGACTGCTTTCATCACGCCCTCAGCTGGTTGTTGTGAATTAATTTGCACATCTATGAGGCTAAGAGACCTCGAGGGAGAATTACGAAGAATTGCACTGCGCGATTACGGTCCACGTAGTCCAGAGGTTAGGGATCAGTGATTAGAAACGCGGGTTCGAGACCAGCCTTGACAAGTTTTTATTTTATTTATAATTTTAAAATTATTAATTAATAAAGGTTCTTCATTATTGAGGAGTATCCCATCTTTAACTCAACTAGCAGTAAATCAGGACTTAGAGAGTTTCCTTTCTCGGTTAAATTTACGACAGATTCCAGGCATCGCATTCTGCAAGGATTCGTGGTCCTCCAGCTCCCTTGTTCTCCATTGCTTTTTCTCCCTCTGAAGAAGTGGTTTTCCAGCCTTTTTTTCAAGCGATACCCATTCGCATGACCACGCAGTTGTACCATTGTTCTATATACCTCATTGGCGGTAGCCTGGGTACTTTCTATTCCTTATAAATCACGTTCCTTCATATACTGTCCAAGGTTCCAGTTAACTTTCTCTAAAATTGATTTCCTCATTAAGTCTCATTTACCATTTATGCTCTCCCCGACACTCACAGCACGAGGATTAGGGAATACTATGGATTTCTTAACAGACCCCAGCACTTTTTTAAACATGAAAATCCCAGAATAAGCATATTCTTAAGATATTCTGCCTACTATAGAACTTATTTAATTTTTTTTTAATAGGTCAAAACTAACTAGTTTCACATAGGTAAACTCTTTGCTAAGAATTTTTTTTTTTATTTAAGTATCGGCATAATTAAAAGTTTTTGAAATTATTTTTATACTAACCATAGTTTCATATTACACCACCTATTGTAATAGGTCTATTAACTGATAATACATAAAACGCTTTCATGAAAATTGCTGTTGTCTCCAAGTAAAACCTTTCGACATTTCAGTTTCTTAAAAAAATAAAGGAAAAAATAATTTTTTTTTGGCTTCTAGTTTTTACACAGTTATCCGAGTGAAGCACCTGACCTGACAATGTCTTCCAAGTACCATGAGTACTTAGAGCAAGGTGGCATGGTATAGACAGCCCTAAGTGACAAAAATTTTTAACCAAAGTAACTTGTTCAGGTAATGTTCATTACTCGCATTAATATCTTTGAAAGAATACCCACTTTTTATTTAAGTAAAAAAAACCATAATTTTTTATTAAGCAGTTATTAGTAGAATGTGAACACTATAGTTGACAAAAGGTATATTGGTTATATTGATTATATATTGTAATTACAGCTTAAACACATTGAAGTGACTTATTAATTGGTGCTTATTACGTGTCAACAATACTTATTTTTATAATATAAGAATTTGTTTAGTATTTGATTAAATATCTAAGAAATATGTACATTAAAAACTATACTATGTTTCTATTTTAATATTCCATTGTGTATGGGTATACACGAACAATATTGTCTGGTATTCAACTGCTTAATTTAGCTTTGATAATTATTTCAAAACATTTTAAAATAATTTTTTTTGTGTGTGTTACTTGGAAAATAAATTCAATTTGCTACTTTTGAATATCTTTTGAACTGAAAATAGCCATCGGAATGGGGAGAATACATATCGTTAGAAAAAAAAGAGTACTAAATTTTTGAAAATTCAACATTTGAATGTTATGTTTATTGATTTAAGCGGTTTTGTAAATTTAATAGAGGCTTTCAGAGATTAAAAACATATAAAAGATGCATTGAAAGATTTATCTAATATATAACTTACATATACACATGTATAACTGATGTACTCTTTTTTCTAAGGTTTAGGTACAAGATTAATTTTATTCTCATATATATGTGATATATACTGAATGACTTGAATTGCCCCTTCAAAGTTGGAACCTACTGAACAGCATTGCAGGCAAGCTACTCCCATGTATCCATGTGTTCCTCAATCGGTGAAATAAAAATATTATCTTGAACAAAATTTATATATTATATGATATATATTATCACAGAAAATGTATGAGTCATTTACTTTGATTATTAGTAGAACTGGCATTCCATATTTCCTCTGATCATAGCAGAACTTTTTATAATGTCAGCGAAAATTGAAAGTTATAAAGTGTATTATTGACTTTCCTCGCAAAGCCCAAGATGTAGGTTTATACAATCAAATATATTATAAATTTTGCGATGTAAATGTTATTGTTCGTTTCCAGACTTATACATTACGAAATTCATTCTAATATTTCTGTTCATCAATTGGATTTTTCTACAATGGGAATCTTTAAAAATAGAACCTATAGGTTTTAGAACATTTAGACGGTTTCAATAAATGTTTCGTGATGTATTTGCCCTTTTTTCTAGTATTGAAGTTATTATTTTAAAACAGGATTGAAAGACAATAATAAAAATATGTACTATAAAACTTCTTATGCTACTAACCATATTTTCTACACTTATTGCTATTGACATGTAAGAAGAAATAATGCGCTCACATTATACTCCATTAAAAAAGACGTTGTTATGTGCCTATAAGCAATTATGGAAGAACCCCAAATATGATTTTTTGGGAACATTTAGGACAAGTATCTCCTCAGATTTTTAGAAATAGTTTTATACGTAATACCAAATTTCAAATAAACTAAAACAATCAATTGCTATTTAATTTAATATTCGCATATTAATTCAATTGTTGATTAATATAAATATCAATTCTTTGATTGCATATTTAATTTAAGTATGTAAAATTATTAATTTTATTTTAGGGTCAGTCATCAGATCTCAAGACAACCATTTCCAGCACGCACAAAAGCTATTTTACATTTCATTTAAATCATATATAAATAAATATAATTAATTTGCGTATTAATTAGGATTACTAAGTATAAACATCCCGTAATAATTCCAAACCCGTATTTTTTTTTATGAAAAAAAAAAACACCAAATAGTCTGACAGAATTGCATAATGGTACTCTGTGTGTGTGTGTGTGTGTGTGTGTGTATGTGAGAATATAGATCGGACATATAAATGTTTTACATAGTGATGGCAATTTATATTTATGAGTTTTTTCTCCATCAAAAAAGGCACAGGCTCCTGAGAATTCATTTTTAAAGCCGTCAGTAAAAATCACACAGTCATGAGGAACACTGCTGAGGTTACAAAGAAGGAGATTTGATGCTTCGAGGGGGCTCATATCCTTCCTGAACCTCAGCTGGGAATCCTTCATGGAGGTACACTATCAGTTTGAAGAAGAATACTTCCATCAACAAGCATATTGGTCACACAGGACATTCTCAGACTCAGTTGCACGACTGCTTTCATCACGCCCTCAGCTGGTTGTTGTGAATTAATTTGCACATCTA
>KZ808360.1:186881-197533 GCA_000696205.2 Oncopeltus fasciatus
CCTGCTATCCGGGCCGGTGCATTTTCCACTTATACTACCAGGACAAGTCTGATAAGTTATTTAATTCCCCACACTGGGCGTTTGGGACAGTTAGATTTTTTATTCTGTTCCCTTGCACTAAAAATTGTTAAAATTTACATGGGATTATATACCACAAAAAAATAATATTTATAAAATTCAAATGAATTCTTTTTTTCATTAATTAAGTTATTTTAAAATTTATTGTTATGTTAGGAGCCAATTTCATTTGACATGAGACATGACAGAGTATTAAAATAGTACGGGTTTTAGTTTCGGAAAGCGTAACAGTGTTAATGGTATCCCGCGGTCGAGGATTCTCAAGCTAATTATAAGCCCACCAATAATCGATGGTGCCCTGAGGCACAGCTAGAGACGCAATCGCCTTTGGAAGATTTGTGCACTCTTATTTCGCACAATCCCTGCTAAAGGGGAAGTAGACAAGTCGGAAGGGGTGGAGAGAGAGAGGGAAGATGACGCCGCCATGGTGTACTCCCCTCTACTTTGAAGGCCAGCCAATCAGGCCACTGCATCCCCCCCCTCCTCCCCGGCGCCGCCTGTAAGCGGATTAGGTCCGATGTAGCGGCGCTATCTAGTCTACTGCTGACGTTATCTCGGGGGTGAATGACGTCAATCGCCACCCCTGCCATCCCTTTCTTTCGAGCTGCACCAGTCAGACGGACATCAAACGAATCTCTGCCACAGGCAAGGAGCAAATTGGACAGCTATGAGAGTTGACAGCTTGCTTATTATCCGACGACATTTGATACGCCCCTAAAACGAGAATTAGCATCAGTCACTATACTTGTGCGTATCCCCTCCCTTACATGAGAGCTTTATTGGAATTCCATACACAGATTGAGAAAACTGTAATTACACACACATTTAATGATTGGAACAGGGATAAAAGTGGACCCTTTAAATCCCTTTAATTGTGCTTCTGCCCTAACGATTTAAGATACTTATTATGAGATTTATTCATATTTGCACTTGTCATAACGCTCCTTTTGATCATAATAAGCAGAAATAAATAAAAAAAAAAAAAATATTCCATTCAAAATTTTATAAATCTGTTACGACTGTATACTAAGAGACGAGTTCGATAATAGATAAAATTATATTACAAGACGAAAAGAAGTTACCGAGAGTGGTAAATGGTGTCCATATACGCAAGAACTAAGTTGTTTAAGGAGGTTTTCCATGTTTAATAAAATATGGAGATGAATAAAAGTAATTCAGGATGTTGAATTTGCTGAGAGGAAAAGGTATAACCACTAAATTGGCTCTAGACTGACCGGGAAGAAATAGTTAGGAAGGCGTTCACCTTTCGCAGTTAAATTCGTAAATTTATTCCATAAAATAAATGTAATGGAATATAAACTATATATAACTATGAACTTT
This sequence comes from Oncopeltus fasciatus, assembly GCA_000696205.2. Taxonomy (NCBI): domain Eukaryota; kingdom Metazoa; phylum Arthropoda; class Insecta; order Hemiptera; family Lygaeidae; genus Oncopeltus; species Oncopeltus fasciatus. Next base: position 188,301 of record KZ808360.1, read on the forward strand.
TTCGTAACTCAAATAGTAAAGATGAGATTACGACAATTTGGTTACCCTCCCCCCNGTAGCATAAGGGGTAAATGCACCGGCCCGGATAGCAGGAGATCCAGGTTCGAGTCCTGGCTGGGACTGTTAGATTTTTTATTCTGTTCCCTTGCACTAAAAATTGTTAAAATTTACATGGGATTATATACCACAAAAAAATAATATTTATAAAATTCAAATGAATTCTTTTTTCATTAATTAAGTTATTTTAAAATTTATTGTTATGTTAGGAGCCAATTTCATTTGACATGAGACATGACAGAGTATTAAAATAGTACGGGTTTTAGTTTCGGAAAGCGTAACAGTGTTAATGGTATCCCGCGGTCGAGGATTCTCAAGCTAATTATAAGCCCACCAATAATCGATGGTGCCCTGAGGCACAGCTAGAGACGCAATCGCCTTTGGACGATTTGTGCACTCTTATTTCGCACAATCCCTGCTAAAGGGGAAGTAGACAAGTCGGAAGGGGTGGAGAGAGAGAGGGAAGAAGACGCCGCCATGGTGTACTCCCCTCTACTTTGAAGGCCAGCCAATCAGGCCACTGCATCCCCCCCCTCCTCCCCGGCGCCGCCTGTAAGCGGATTAGGTCCGATGTAGCGGCGCTATCTAGTCTACTGCTGTCGTTATCTCGGGGGTGAATGACGTCAATCGCCACCCCTGCCATCCCTTTCTTTCGAGCTGCACCAGTCAGACGGACATCAAACGAATCTCTGCCACAGGCAAGGAGCAAATTGGACAGCTATGAGAGTTGACAGCTTGCTTATTATCCGACGACATTTGATACGCCCCTAAAACGAGAATTAGCATCAGTCACTATACTTGTGCGTATCCCCTCCCTTACATGAGAGCTTTATTGGAATTCCATACACAGATTGAGAAAACTGTAATTACACACACATTTAATGATTGGAACAGGGATAAAAGTGGACCCTTTAAATCCCTTTAATTGTGCTTCTGCCCTAACGATTTAAGATACTTATTATGAGATTTATTCATATTTGCACTTGTCATAACGCTCCTTTTGATCATAATAAGCAGAAATAAATTAATAAAAAAAAAAAATATTCCATTCAAAATTTTATAAATCTGTTACGACTGTATACTAAGAGACGAGTTCGATAATAGATAAAATTATATTACAAGACGAAAAGAAGTTACCGAGAGTGGTAAATGGTGTCCATATACGCAAGAACTAAGTTGTTTAAGGAGGTTTTCCATGTTTAATAAAATATGGAGATGAATAAAAGTAGTTCAGGATGTCCACTCAAAACACTACATTCTTAAATATCTTTCTTAAATTATTGATTTTTTTAATGTTATAAAATTTAATTTTATTCCTCTTTTATATAATTATATAACCCTTTCGTTACGTTAGAAGAAGATTTAAGAAGACACCAAGAATCTAAATTTTGGTCTCCCTCTAAAACCTCCCTCAACTTATAATAGCCATTTAAGAAATCGCCCAACGGTTTGAACAACTAAGCTTACATACCGAATTTGGTTTCAGTATTTTAAAACTGAGGACACTTGAGCGCTTAGAGACAAATAATCTTTTGTAGTATCAGCGAAGATCCATATATATTTTTCAAAAATTGCCTCCAAGTATTAATGTGAATAGCTTGTTTTTTGACATCATTGGTTAAGAAAAAAAAAAAAAGGATTGCTAATATTCTCACAACATCAAAGGGGGTGATGGAGTGCTCAATCATCTACTCAAAGACTTAAATATCCCCCTAATGTTTACTTTCGTAAAATTTTTGGAGATAAAAAATTAAAAAAAACCACTTGAAAATGCAGCTTTCAATTTCACTATTCCATATTGTTTTAAATAGACTAGCTTCGAGTATTAATTTGGTTAATTCATATACTGAAACTTAAGATGAACTTGAATAAACTTATCTACAAGAAACGGTTATCTCTTGAATCTTGAAACTCGACTGAGGTGTGNGATCTACAAAAAAATTATGTCTGATAGTGAGGGATCATGACTCTTCACCGACCCTTTCTATTCCTTACCTGCCTTTTAAGTTCATTTTAATATTTTTAATATATTTTTTAACACTTGTGTTCAGTTAGATATTTTGTTAATCCGATATTCAGTTTCAAGCAATAATATAATATTCATGGAGTAGACACTATTCATAAGCGCATAGATTATTTACATAATTTTAAAATGCTCGGATTCAGTTATAATAGGATTGATTGTTTTTTACCTTTTTTAAGAAAATGATAAATACTATATTGTTAAACTAATAAATTTAAGTTACTTAAATAACCTGTGTGGTGTATGCTAGAGAAGGCGGGCTTATACATTTTGTCAATAATCAGTAGGGGAGTGTGTTGGAGTAAATATGCAATTCAGTTTTGTATATAAACGCTGAAGATGTATATAATTGAGGGGATATATTTGAATAGTGAAGGAATCCTCTGAGGTTTGGGGACTCGGGATAAATTGAACTGTGTTGAGCCAATGATCGCAGTGGTCTCTGAAAGCAAGTCCCAGCTGGAAGTGGAAAGCGAAATCGCTAGGGATAATTGATTCATACGATACACATTAATTTGCTGACTACATATGCCATCGGCCAGCCGTAATTAAAGTGGCACACTCGCAACCGGCCACACATTCTCCACAAATTGGGTGATATGCTTAATTGCATGGCGTTCGCCTTCGGCGTTCGGAGGCTCAGAGCGTTCGATTCAAGAACGCAATATCCCAGGAGCTAAGCGAGCGGAAATTCAATATGAACGCCCGCAATCAGATTCCATGATTGCCTGGAATATGTGCAACTTCTACGACAACTTAACTCGGCCCGTTCCTCGACCAAATTAACAAGTAACTATTCATGAACGACAAAGAGCTATTGGTCAACATGGAATTATTCAAAATCATTGACCACTTGTCAATTCGCCCGCCACAATTTACTTAAATTGAATCCCGATGTTTTTTATTAAAAATGTTTTATTAATAGTAAACCACTGTTATTGTCTTAAACAAAAAAAAAAAATGTAATTTTTAATCTAAATTATCATGATACAAGTGTATTATGAAAAAAACAGTATTCAAAAGGAACATCTATTTTAAAAAAACGCCTTAAATCCAGCTGTGAACATCTTTATACACTTTCCAGAGATTCCCCTTTTGAAAATCAAGTCTGATTTGGCACTGTGACTCAGATTTCGACAAATTTCTTCAATCCCCTCCGTCTTACATGGTAGAAGTTACAATTCAAGAGCGAATTTGTCCAGTCAGAATAATGTTTTATCTATGGGACTACTCATGGATAGCATGTCAGGGCTTTCGAAAATAATCTCTGATTCTCTGTCGATCCTTAAACACGCGCACCGGTGTCCGTAATTTTTAAAATTTGCAACCATTGGTTTAAATCTTTTAATAAGGTTGTTTGGTTAATTAGACAAAGGAGAGGAGAGAAACTTTTTCTTTTCCTGAACCGTATTTATTTCTACTGGCTTAATTTTTGAACTGATTACTAGAAATCTTACTAACGAACAGGTGGATTAAAACCAATGGTTAACTTTAAGCCATTGAGTAACATGTTAAAGATTCATGAAGTTTTAATATTATTATTCAAATGCATTTACTCCTTGTGAATAAAAACGTATTACTAGGAGAGAGAATTAACCTTAGGCCCAACAATTGGTAAAATTTCTTAAAATTCAGAAACCACGTACTTTAAAAAAAAACAAAACCTATTATTTCTAATCGACTAAAAGGAAATCAAATATTAACGTTCGAACAACACCACTTATGAAAAATATCTTTCTTTAATCGAGTTTCAAACGCATTAGCGTACTTAATTCTCAAAGTAAAAAAACTGTATACGATATTTGAGCTTCAGTCTACCAACCACATGGTTGTTAAAAATTGGTCAAACGAGAGAGATATTAAAAAGATATCAACTTAAAAAAATGGTCATATCTTAGTTATTGTTAAAGTTACGAAAGATTTTTCAAAACCCCTTCACTATATTTCACAAAAAAAAAATCATATTAAGAAAAATTCCTCAAGAATATGATATTGAGGCATGGGAGGATACCCCTCTTTTTAAAATGGATCAAATAAGTTATTTGGACACTAACAGTTGAAAAAAATAGCTTTTAACTCTTTAAATCTCATGACGTAAATAGTTATATTAAATAGTAATATTAATAATTTTGTTCAAAATTATGTATTACTTCCACATATTTTCATGATAAGAAAGATGTTCAAGAATATTATATCCACCTCTCTTCTCTTGGTCGGCCAAGTGCTTGTCTTAGTAATCCTTATTTTACTTTTGTTTAATGCTTTTAGGATCAAATTGTTATTTATTATTATTTTTGCATAACCTCGATGAAACACAGAAAATCTATATAGCTGACGCGTCTCCTTCCTGGAAGAACTTAGTTTGTGCTTACTTAAGGGAAAGTGTTACTGATAAACATATTTCTTATTATCCCCGAAGAAAGACACATCCAGACACGTGTGTAACTCCGGCTAACCCAGACTTTTACTAGGTGTCAAGTTTCTAGTGGGAGGGGACTCGGGTTCGAGTGTGTGTCCCCGAAGAAGTGCCCCATCATTGGGCAAACACTGCCCTCTGTGTCCACCGACGTCTGCCCCAAGAGTGCCGCTTCCAGCTTGTGGTTCTGCCGCTCTGGGTTACCATCTTTTCTGTGGAATAGGGGGGATACATACTTCGAGTACTCTGTATTCTGTACTGAGAGCAATTCAAATGACACATGCAAGGTTCGTTAGAAACTAACTTTTTAAATACCATTATAAAATTAATAATTATTTGATAAAGGATTTCGTATTATGTTCGTGCGTATGTGTGTGTGGATATGTAAATGAATGTATGTATGCATATATTAATATATTTTCTTATTTTAATATAAAATAGTGCCAACTCTATTGGTGTGGGGTATTTACCCTCTACTTAATTATAAATGTTAAAAATAAAAATGAAATATATATATATATTTATTACCCTTCACTAACGGATGATGTATTCGACAGCCTGTCGGTAAATAAGCCCTTAAAGACCTTTACAGACTCGTGATTATCAGGCCCGGCAAAAGCTGAAATGCTAACCCGATTGAAGACACTTAGGGATTTAATTTTCTCTAAGATTGAGGGAGTGTGAGAGGGAGACTGAAAAATAAATTTATACCAACGTTCCCTAATAAATATACTATTTGTAAAAAGATTATTAAATGTATAAAAACCTATTTGTTTAACTATTGTTAGAAGGAATAATAACTACAGGAATAATACAATTCAAAGAAAAATTATCTAAATTCAGATTTAAAAAATTTACAATATCTTTCCTCAGTAAAGAGTATTAACAATCACTTCAAAATTAGTTAGCAAAATACAAATTCCGTAGCGTAAAACCTGAATAAAGAATACATGTTCATCTTGTTTTATTCAATTCTAACACAAATAAGAGTAATTTATAATTTTATCTTATATCATACAGAAGTATATCATGAGGAGAAAAGATCTGCACACTCAGACCAGGCAAAAGCCATCACTAATCAATCCTTCTTACTTTCTTCAATATATTTCGGTGATTTTGTTTAATTAAACTAACAATCAAATTAACAATTTTCTGAAACACAATTAGCTTGTTACTGAGGATTAACAAACAAGTTTTCCTTTATTCATATATATATATATTCACATAAGAGAAAATTCTGCTGGCTCTTACATACAGATGATGTAACAGCATTTTATGGCATAAAACAATGCCATAAAATGCTGTTAGATCATCTGCTTATAAGAGCCAACAAGGAAGGATTTGAAGATTCTTATGAATTATTAAATACAGAATGCATGGATGAACAATAACATACGTTTATATATTATATATGAGTTTGTGTGGATTTGCGTATAAATACAAGGTGTCTGTGTGCCTGTATGTTTGTAAGATAAGGAGACCTTTCTAATATTAATTGTTTTGTGACACTGAATTACTTATTTTCTTTGGTGGTGTAATCAAAATGATTATTTTTTAAAATTAATTAATCTGTAAATGATGTTCTTCATCATTCTGACAAAGAAGTAGAGGAGGAGTATATAAAGAAGCCGCACTCACCTCAACCCTTTCCTCCTTGAGGTCCACCTTGAGGGCGAGCTGTTCCCTGAGGACGACGTCGGGGTAGTGCGTCTTGTCGAAGGTGGCTTCAAGCTGCTCCAGCTGCTCCTCCGTGAAGATGGTGCGATGCCGACGTTTCCTCTTGGGAGGAGGTGCAGCCTGTCCCATCCCCAGGTAGCCGGGGTACAGTCCTGGGTACATCCCTGGATCAACAAACTCGGCGTAAGGGAAGTGGTGGACACAGCGAATCAGAGGGCAGACAAATTCCCAAGAGAGGGACACGGAAGAAAAAAAAGCAAATACCATTCAGGTCCTCAGTAAAGAGTATTAACAATCACTTCAAAATTAGTTAGCAAAATACAAATTCCGTAGCGTAAAACCTGAATAAAGAATACATGTTCATCTTGTTTTATTCAATTCTAACACAAATAAGAGTAATTTATAATTTTATCTTATATCATACAGAAGTATATCATGAGGAGAAAAGATCTGCACACTCAGACCAGGCAAAAGCCATCACTAATCAATCCTTCTTACTTTCTTCAATATATTTCGGTGATTTTGTTTAATTAAACTAACAATCAAATTAACAATTTTCTGAAACACAATTAGCTTGTTACTGAGGATTAACAAACAAGTTTTCCTTTATTCATATATATATATATTCACATAAGAGAAAATTCTGCTGGCTCTTATATACAGATGATGTAACAGCATTTTATGGCATAAAACAATGCCATAAAATGCTGTTAGATCATCTGCTTATAAGAGCCAACAAGGAAGGATTTGAAGATTCTTATGAATCATTAAATACAAAATGCATGGATGGACAATAACATACGTTTATATATTATATATGAGTTTGTGTGGGTTTGCGTATAAATACAAGGTGTCTGTGTGCCTGTATGTTTGTAAGATAAGGAGACCTTTCTAATATTAATTGTTTTGTGACACTGAATTACTTATTTTCTTTGGTGGTGTAATCAAAATGATTATTTTTTAAAATTAATTAATCTGTAAATGATGTTCTTCATCATTCTGACAAAGAAGTAGAGGAGGAGTATATAAAGAAGCCGCACTCACCTCAACCCTTTCCTCCTTGAGGTCCACCTTGAGGGCGAGCTGTTCCCTGAGGACGACGTCGGGGTAGTGCGTCTTGTCGAAGGTGGCTTCAAGCTGCTCCAGCTGCTCCTCCGTGAAGATGGTACGATGCCGACGTTTCCTCTTGGGAGGAGGTGCAGCCTGTCCCATCCCCAGGTAGCCGGGGTACAGTCCTGGATACATCCCTGGATCAACAAACTCGGCGTAAGGGAAGTGGTGGATACAGCGAATCAGAGAGCAGACAAATTCCCAAGAGAGGGACACGGAAGAAAAAAAAGCAAATACCATTCAGGTCCTCAGTAAAGAGTATTAACAATCACTTCAAAATTAGTTAGCAAAATACAAATTCCGTAGCGTAAAACCTGAATAAAGAATACATGTTCATCTTGTTTTATTCAATTCTAACACAAATAAGAGTAATTTATAATTTTATCTTATATCATACAGAAGTATATCATGAGGAGAAAAGATCTGCACACTCAGACCAGGCAAAAGCCATCACTAATCAATCCTTCTTACTTTCTTCAATATATTTCGGTGATTTTGTTTAATTAAACTAACANTTCTTTCCTCCAATCGTTTTAGTTAATTGCTGAAATAGAATAATTTTGATTATTGGGTGGGTGAAGTAATCATTGGTGTCAGTCACACCAATAGCAAAGTGTAAGAAATGCCTTGGAACATTCGTGTGAGTTTAACATAACAGAGTGTAAAGTGTGTGAGATACGTTATGTATTATCAACAAAAACTCATGCTTCTTCCAATGACAACCCTGTCGAAGCTTGAGTTCCGTCAAAGCAAGTCATCGCGATGCACACGACTTCGTAGGAAAGTCCTCGTAGGTGAAGGAATATAAACTTTTTGGAAGGGGAGAGAGGACAATTTTGTATACGCCCATTGATATATCGCCTCCACAGGAAGCAATGAATGGAGTGTTATATATTAGTTTTAGATGATTTTAGTTGGGGTTCGGTCAAGGTAGATCCGAAAAAAATACAAATTTAAAAAATGTATTTTTTGGTTCTACCTTGACCGAACCCCAACTAAAATCATCTAAAACTAATATATAACACTCCATTCATTGCTTCCTGTGGAGGCGATATATCAATGGGCGTATACAAAATTGTCCTCTCTCCCCTTCCAAAAAGTTTATATTCCTTCACCTACGAGGACTTTCCTACGAAGTCGTGTGCATCGCGATGACTTGCTTTGACGGAACTCAAGCTTCGACAGGGTTGTCACTGGAAGAAGCATGAGCTTTTGTTGATAATACATAACGTATCTCACACACTTTACACTCTGTTATGTTAAACTCACACGAATGTTCCAAGGCATTTCTTACACTTTGCTATTGGTGTGACTGACACCAATGATTACTTCACCCACCCAATAATCAAAATTATTCTATTTCAGCAATTAACTAAAACGATTGGAGGAAAGAAACTCTATCTATCTGTCGAAACATTTTCCTAAACGAACATTTTTATAAAACATTTACAGAAAATAAACATTAAATAAAAAAATTATTAGATTTTTTTGTTGTGGGTTTGGTCAAGGTAAGATCCGACCGAATCCAAGGTAAGTTGCCCGAAAGTAACCTAGTAATAAAATCTAATAATAATATCTACGGTAAAAAAAAACTCTCCAACTGATAAATAATAAAATTTGACATATATTATGCCATATAAATTTATTTTTATATAAACACTAATAATGAATGACAATCTTAACATTAGCTTAGATTTCAGCTACAAGCAATCTCATGTAAAGTTTAAGAAAAAATATAAATACCTAATTTGTGCACACTATTTTGAAAATTGTTGGCACTACAACAGGTGCCGACACAGACAAAAGCTCAATAGAATGAATTAAAAGGATAAGTAATATTATTTATATGACGTATTATTCAATATGGATTTATTGTAGTTTTGAAATAAATAACCTAATAACCATTGGTGTTACAGGTAAAATACATTAAAATGTTAATATAAAAATAAT
>KZ808361.1:1853-12428 GCA_000696205.2 Oncopeltus fasciatus
ATATATACATACATATATATATATATATATATATATATATATACGTTTAATTTTTAAAGCCGGAAAAGCAATATGAGTAAAATGGAAGATCAGTCAGTTAGGAATTTAGTCTTTTTAATCCTCCCATCTCTCCGCATCGACCGACTTTGGGTATTTAAACAAATTTCAATTTCTTTAACTGTTTTATTTATTTTTTTCTAGTATTTCTGATTCAAGAAATAATATTTCTTCTAGAGAGTATGCTATCATAATTATATATAATTTTGCACAGACTATATAGAATCAGTACAAATATAAAAATAAAAATATAAGTTTCAAAAGTAGTGGTCATGTCTAGCTGCAATTCCCTAATAGAAATCTTCTGATTGCCACCAAAATGAACTTTCATTCTGATGGAGTACGTGACACCAAACGAGGGACGAACTCCAACTCGAGTGGACAGAAGGATGGAGTAGCGTTACTCGGAAGTACTGCGGGATTGCAGTCACTCCGGCCTGCGGGCGCGATTCCGGTCCAGTTGTGATCCCTGCCATAGCCTGGGACAGATGGTAAGTGGATTAGCCGTATTTGAATACGACACGAGGCACACCCGGCCGAGATGTCTGTCCCCAGAATGCAGGATATGCTCCATGGTGATCATTGTCGACAGAAATATCCATACTCTGCTGGACAATGCCAGCATCTGACGTAAATTTCCCCAAATAATATATCAATGTTTAGCATAATTATTTCCGAATAAGTTACTCTATTCAGATTCATTTAATCTATTTATATACATATAAAAGTAAAATAATTAATTACTTCTTAAATGAATAAAATTTAAAAAATACAATAGGCTTTATTACTATTATGCAAGAAATACAGAAAGATTATTTAAATTTTACATTTACGCAAGGTAGATCTTCGTTATTAGAGGTATCAAAAAGATTTAAATAAATAAAATAATAATTGAAATTGAATATTTTTTATTTATTTGTTTAAAATGACGAAGCTAAGGGGTCCTTTTGAAATGTAAGGTAATTGCCCTATTCTAAACACTCATAGCACAGAGCAAGTCATATATTTATTTCATCCCAAAAAAAATTTGCTGAAGCACTGTGGAGTTGTGTTTCGCACTGGGTAATTCTTTTTTTTTTTTCTTATTTTTTTGTGAAATAACTAAATGACTTGCTTTGCGCTGTGGTTATTTAGAATAGGGCAACTAAAATTTGATATCTCCTTCATCCATGAGAAAATAAAGGAGATTGTGGTTTATATTTCTAAATATATCATTGAGTGTTGAGACCATTTCCCATTATTTTTTCTCAGATCAATTTTAACCAGCATTAATTTAGCACTCATTGTCTTTTCCTGCTTGTAAAATCATACCACTCATTTATTCTAGCGAGATTTTTCTCCTCAATTTCTTCATTTATTAATTAAACATTTATGATATATACAAAAAAAAAAGCTTTTTCAATAATATTAATCTCTGAGATCTTAAAATAAAGAATAAGTAATCAGATTGAAAGTAGAAAATAACGGAAATAAGCAGATCCATTTAGATGCAAGAATTCCTTCGTGCCGGGAAACACTGGAAAAGTTCCAAGATGTCTACCTAGATATTTTGAAAAGTACCTATAAAGAATCAGACTTTAAGGCAGATTTCCCACAAGCATTTCACGTTGGTAACACTTTTAAAAATTTCTTTCAAATCTTCGCCCATCTTACTTAAAAATGTTCGTTGTAGACTGTTTGAAATTATATGTATATGTGTATTTTTTTCCAATACAAAACATTTTTTTTATATTTTTTAAAACATAATAAAGATAAATTAAACATATGGATTTTTTTCTCTGAATAGAAAAATATTTTTTATCGGAATTTTTATTAAAAAAATATCTTATTAACACAGAAAATGGGAGAATTGTTAAAAATGTAGTGGCGACATTTTCAAATCATAGATTTCTTTAATAAAATTATTCAAAAAGTACCCCAACACCTTTTGAGCTATCTAATATCAAAGAAGAATAGCCAATAGAGAAATTATAGGAACAGGCAGATGTGAGCGTTAGATGAAGCTATAAAAACGTTAGTGATATTTAACTCAGCCACTGATTTTAACTTCTAAAATATGTAAACTACCTGAGAAAATAGGGATATCAAATTATCAATGAGAGACTGTGCTAGCTAGCCTCTACAGTGTTCTGGAAGTTATATAAATATAAGCTACAAACTCAATATGCCCAATAGAATTATATTACCAATTAGAAGAAAAGACAGGATATTGAAGGTCTCTCAGATTCAAAAATTTTAAATTTTGGCCAGTCTCATCCTTCTTGTTCTCGTGATATCCAGAATAACTGTTATCCGCCATGTTTTTCGGTAAAAAAGAAATTAATTTTTTATTAGTTTTATAGAAAAACAGAATTACCTTACAAATCTGAGCTGAAGTAAGCTCAAATACAAGAAATAGTTAAAATGAACTTTAGTCACAAAATGCAGCAAATCCATGAAATTCTGATAAGGCCTCCCAAATAAGTCTCTAATCATTATATTTATATTAAAAGTGGAAGGTGTAAATTCTGTCTTTATTAGAATCATGTATCGTGATCAGCACCTACGTACAATAAGAGATTTTTACCCAAATAGCTAGCACACTAGCGATCGTGTATTTGAATGTCTCTTCAAATATTGTAGATAAATTAATGATGATAAAGAATGAGTAATATTTAAAAAAAAAAAAGAGATAAAAAAGATGAAGCGTCAAGTAAAGAATTTAAAATGAACAAAACCAATACTCCTAGAAGTTCCTTCAATAACACATAGAAAAACACAGATAAATTCATCTGTAAATAATTCAAATTTCTCATAAAATGAAACATTGTCCCAGAAAGTTACATAAAATACTTAAATATTTTATTAATATTATTTAAAAAGTATTAAANAAACAAATATATATATTTCATATTATATATTTCAATTAGTTATAAGTTATTCTCTAGAAGTCAAATGTTTTACAATGGAATATAAAGAGAATTTGCACAAAGAGATGAATTCATAAATAGAAAACGAATGAATAATAAATGCCGTTCAAGAAACACATCTCTTTGGTATTTATTGGCAGGATTCCATACGAACATTGATCGTGGCAAGATGAGGCTGTCTTATTGTCCAGAATGATCTTCCCCCGAGCCAAACTGCCTCACTTAAAACTAAATTTCATGGCGTCCATGAAGCCAGTTTGAGACAACTCCATTTTTCCTTTTTAACAGTATGTATGTGTATTCCGTTTGGAAGAACATTTGACATTACACGACAGAGCATTATATTTTAACGTTGGCGCACAACGGACGGTTGTGTGTTGATGCGATATCAATTTGTATTCTGTTTTTTCCCCCTTTAAATGCTTGGAATCTTGAGCGTAAACAAACAAACAAAATTATTGTTGTCAAAGTTTCGATCTAAATTTCAGGTCTTCTTTAGGGCAATGGGAGAGGGAGAGAGTCAGAGAGAGTGAGAACGAGAGAAAGAGGGAGTCTTCTTCTTTGGCATAACTAAATAATGAATACATAACTAAGTTAGGTTTTAAAAATAGTTTTTACTTCTTCAAATTTCGAGACCGAATCCCCGACCAATATCTAAATAAAAATTGCAATTATTGAATAACTTTTTAGCATCATCTATAAAGCGTTAAGTATCATTATAAAGTAAACAAAATTACACTTTAATACATCACAATATAACATAAAAATGTACAGAATAACTTATGCTAATATATTTTTATTAATATTATTATTTCCATTAAAACAAAACTTTATTCATCTTTCATATTTTTAGAATTAAGCAAGTATAATGAAGAACATTCATCACATTTTTGTGTATATATTTTCCGAGATTAATGTAGTATTGATCATGGCAATGGAAACATTTTTTTATTTAGAGCTTTTAGACTAAAATATTTAATTTATTTACACTGTTATTATGCGTTCGTAAGAAACACTGCTCAGCTGTGATTAGGGATATGGGACATTTTTACTACATTTGATTTTATACGTTTGTTCGTGATCATCTATTGATTCTTCCCCATCATAAATTTAATGTTTAAAACTTCAAGTATAATGTATCTACTGTTTCTTCTTCCGGGTTGTACCGTGTCAAATTGTTGTTATTTGTCGAGCTCTCGCACATCATGTGATGGCTTCTTCAGGGCTGAATAGAGAATGAGAGTTCTAAAAGTTAATTTATTTCACGTCCCCTCAAAAAGTTATTCATTAATAGAAATTACAATAAATCAATGATTATGTGTTTCAATTGAATGCGGATATTGTTATTCTCTTTCTTCATCCATATCTTGTTCCCAGCCGTGAAGGCTTATACTAAGTCAGGATTCAGTCAAAGTCTAATGGAGTGAAGATGTGGAATGGGCAAGGACCTCAAAGGGAACCGGAAATCTCTGCAGAAACACGGCACTGATAAAAAGTTCCTCTTCCCCCCCCCCCCCCAGGTTCGAGAGGATAGATTACAGCGTTATCTGCAGGGGAAAACAGAAAGCCGTTCACCCGCGGAAACGATCTCTGGAAGTCCTTTAATATACGTCCTGACTAAATTAAAGTGCTCCAGTGAAGAATGTTTGCCGGGGAACTTGGAGTCTGCCCCCGGCCAACTTGGGGAACCACCAACCTACTCCTCAAGGGCCCACTGTTACACTTCAGTCTCTCAGGTGTAGCGTACTCCTTACGTCAGTGAGCGGGCATATTCGCTTTCCCCCATTTCTTTCTACATCCCCAGCAAAACTACCCTCTCATTACCGACACTTGGTTCGTCTAGGAGGATTTAGAGATTGCCAGGGTGGATACTCTGTTATGAAATTGTTGTTAGTTGCCGAGCTTTCGCAAATCATGTGATGGCTTCTTCAGGGCTGAAAATAGAATGAGAGTTGTAAAAGAGAGATTTTTTACAATTTTTACAAAAATCTCTCTTTTACAACTCTCATTCTATTTTCAGCCCTGAAGAAGCCATCACATGATGTGCGAAAGCACGGCAAATAACACCAATTTGACACGGTCCAACCCGGAAGAAGAAACGGTAAATACATCTGACGACCGTCGAAGCCTACGTGAACAAAACGAAATAGGCCTAAATTTTAGTTCTTCGTGGAGTGATGAAGGAAGAGAGTCTTTAGGGAAGCTAAATAATGATTGAGTAGAATTTAGGAAAGGAACTGGGATTGTCTGTAGTATATGGGAGTGGGAGAAATATTGTCTTTTTCGTTGTTAATTGTTTTTTTTTTCTTTTGCATTTAATTGATTCCATTCACATACACTTAGGACAAAATTACTGTTACGACAAAACAGACAAAGATTATATTTCTCTCCGTAACAGTAATATTTTTTAAAACCTAAAACATAGAACAGTACAAGACCACTTCATAGCATTTTATTTCCCCCCCTTCATATCTTTCACTTTCCCATATTGACATTTCCAACACCTTCAGTCCACGTAATCCCTCACAGACAAGCCTCATATCCCTTTGAAGTGTACCGACTCTTATCAGAATTATCGCCTTACCTAGCATCTCTTCCTCATCCCCTCCCCCCCTGCAATTCCTTGCATAACTTTTGTATAAAATACTTTTCAGGCAGAATTTAGTTATCTAAGAGCAGGAGGCTCTCTCTACCATCACCCTCATTTGTTTGTTACGTGCACATTCAAATCGTTTACAACTTATAACGATGTGAAAGGGGTTTTTCATAAAAATGTGTCCATTTAGTCTAATTATTCATATATTTATATTTTGATTACACAAAATGTTATTATTTTATTCATTATATTCATTCGTATAACACATAGATTTGTTTATTATATTTTTCTTATAACTTTGTTCTTATTATTTATATATGAATAAGACCTAAACGTTGACATTAAAATAATTTTTTTTTGGTTTTTCTGAAATTGTAAATTCTGATGCTTTAAAGGCAAAATCTGTAAAGGTCAGTGACCGAGGATCTAATTGAGTCAATGAGCGTTACTATGAACAAATTGACAGATTAACTACAGAGAGTATTATCTTGAATTTTGTTATAAGGGCAATGAATCCTATAATAGAAAAACTGTGATTAGATCATTTGCGTTATATGCTAACATAACTTGTTTCATTATTTCTTTTAATTAACACATATAACATTTAAATGTATACGAGACAAAATGAAATATGAATCCATAATTGCGTTTAATTTGTTTCATCTAAGAAAACAAGAATGTTAGTGCATAGAAACAAATCTTTATGTTTTGTTACTTATAAATTTAGACGTGACGGCGTTGGAGAAATCTTTATAATGTCCATTCATAGTGGCGTAAACCAAACTTCTTATTTTACAAAAAAAATATATTTTAATTTAATTTAATAGGAAAATAACTATATATCTTTTAGAAAAGTCTTTAATTCTTATATTGTTGATGTTGATCCTTTACGTTTTATACTTATCATCTGATTTAGCAAATAAATATATTGATATACATCCAATTTACGTCTTCATTTTTTTATTAAGCTTAATAAAAACAGTAACTTTTAATTAATTACCTTTTATTAATACAATGTCACTCATTCTACACATAGCCGGGGATAACTATTTATAAAAATATGCATTCTATTGTTTTTAAATAATTAATATATGAATTTTTAGGATATCATAGGTTACACCTTACACTAATTACTGATTTTACTACCTTATGCTGCAAATGTGTGTTAAGCTTGGTTCCTTTATTGCGCAAAATTTATTAACAAAATTGAGGCAGGTTTATGGGTTTTATGAATATTTTTCAAATCCACCGTGAAAGATAATGTGAATAGCTTTATCATCTGTAGCTTTATTATCAGTTAGAAAATCGGGTAATGTGTATTCTCCAAATTAAGAAGGGAGGTATTCATGTGTTGTGAGAGCCCTTTGCGAAGAAGAAGAGGTCCTTTGAAAAGCTACTAAAAGCCGAAAAGGGTTGAGAGGTGTAGTCGGCTAAAGCAGGGAAGTTTGTAATTTGTAGAGGGATACCCCGTCATGTCGCCAACAGCCCTTACACAGGGAACACAAAACACACTTAGCAAACTGTAAAACTTTGATGGAACCAAACATCTACTCAACAATACTGTACCAGGATCCATTCTCCTTTCCTTGGAGACTTACAGGATATGATGATGACAGAATCACATTTAGGAAAATATAGAAATAAATGTACATTTAGGTCCGAAACTGTCTTTGTTTCTAGTGAAGAGTTTACTTACTATGCGATCTCAAGATAATAGACATAATTATAATAAATATGTTAGATTAAGACGGATTCATAACAAATAGTTAAAAGAAATTAAGATTATTATGGTATTTCAAGATAACATAATAAAAATGTTAGATTAAGACAGACTACATAATCAATTATAAAAAGAAATGTAGACATTCGGTCTTAGCAGTCAATTTCTTTTTTCTAAATAAAATAAAAATGAAGTCGAATTACCAAAAACTGTATAAACTAAGCGAATCCTTCAGTAGTTAATAGACATTTGTATGTGAACTTTTCCAATCATGTAAACTCCTATTAGCTCAAGTTTACTCAAATTGAGCTGAGCATTACACTTAAAAAGGGACATGCTAAATTCCATTATGAAAGACTACTAGTTTTAACTAGTAGAGCGTTAAAAATTAAGTTAGGACTCATTAAATTTTAATTTGGTAAATTCTTATCAACCTTATAAGATGTAATTACATGATATCGGTACATTCTCAAGAGTAACATTTTTAGGTAGCTATTTTGAAAATCAATTAATTCGGGATTCGTTTATTAATTGAAAAGAAATTCGTATTAAAATACTTATTTTGTTGTTCTATTTGAACAATGATTAACATTTTCTAGGTTAGGATTAAGTAGGTATATGTTTACCCTAAAATTATATTATTTTAACTTTTAAAATGTAGTCTTCATGAGCCCTATGTTTGGCTACTTCTATAGAATGAATCTGAATCCGTTATAATAATTATTATAATCAATTGTGAAGGTCCTTTGAAGAGTCAAAACAATTAAATGTAGAAAAAAAAAAAAAAAACCTTTCGTCACGTAGGAGCTGCGTAAGCTAATAATTCCTCAATATTGTTGATTATGAATATTTTATACGAACTTTTTATGTCATGCAATCCCTTACATGAAGATTATATATGAATATATTTTTTATCAATAAACATCATTGCTATAAGATAAATATTATGCTCATTACACGAAAAAATCCATTTTGCACTCATGCTTGATGTTTCAGGTTTTTCGCTCATATTTTATCGCCTTTTCATTCAATGACGAACTCACCTTTTTATTTAACAATTAAAAACAAATTGTCAAATTTCATTGAGAAAAACAATTAATTTGTTATACATAAATCTGCCTAGAGATTTTGAAATTCAATAGCTAAATTCCTCCGAAGTATACTAATTTAAGAGGAAGGCACATTCGGTTATTTTATATGTATCTGAAAAGCAGTAACCTGTATTTCTTTCTGATCCTACCGATATGTGGATATGAATATGAAAAACGATAGAGCTTTGATTCTCAATTATTCTTAACCTCTTGATAGAACGATCTTATGTTCAAAGGAATATGAGATTTTTTGGGTCAAAACAGTTCCATTAAATCAGAATTTATAGTTTTATTCGCAGTTAAGTTAATACTGAATGGCTGGATAATAGTTTTTATTTCTATGAAGTTATACAAAACCCTAATTACTTGGAAGATATCTTAATAGCAATTGTAAATTGTCACATTGTTGATAAACATGAGATAAACATGGCATTTTCTATTAAAAGAAACATGTATTTATTTGTACTTTAATATCCCCTTTGAAAATAAATACTAGACAAAGCAATTTGGGACTGTGAATCTTGGTTCTTATGACACTCTTCATGGTGAAATAACATTTCAAGATACAAGAATAATAATTTCAAACTCTTCGCACCTAAATGTTTCGACTCTAATTTAAGAAATTTTGCTACTTTTAACGTAATTATATTAAAAATACAATGAGTTTCTTATACATACATTCTTTTAATGATATTATCATATAACCTTTGACGTTAGTGGAGTCTTTCAAAAAATATTCAACAAATAAATAAATTTACTTTCTCTTTTAAAACCAATCAAAATTTTATTTGATTAAGAAAATATATAAGTTCAAAGCAAAAAAAAATCTCTCTTCAGAAAAGAAAAAAATTTTCTTTTTGGAAGGATATTAATATTCTTTTTTTTCGAAAAGAAATTACTTTTATGAAGGTCGGAGAATCTAAGAGATTCTTGATTAAAGTTACTGTGTGGGGAAGAAAAATCTTTAATATTGTCTGAGAAATTCCAATGCTCTATATTAAAGAATGCCCATCGGCTTTCCCATGGGTTCCGTCCTTCGATAAAATATAGGGAAAAAAAAAAACCTTCAAAATCACAGCCTTTTAAAAATGAATGGATTAACAAAATATACAAAAGTGGCTATTCCTTTGATGACTTTTGATGAAATAATTTTTATTTATATAATTTATAGTTATTAGAAACATGAAAAATTATTTATTTAAATCATACAGCGGCTATGGTGTTTTGATTATTTTTTTAAAAATTGTGTTTGTTTATAACAATACTGTCATGAGCTGCGCAATAATAAAAAGCTGCTTTTATTTATTGAGCAAGTATAAATAACTAAAATTGTATACTAATAATGTAATAAGACTACTACTTTTTTAAACAAAAAAAAATCGATAATATTATGTTCAGATAAATTGTACTGCTCTTGAATATATAAGAGCACTTTTCACTTAATAATAATAATAATAATCTTTCTTTTCATAATACTGTAATAGTCTGATAGGAATCTAACTAAATAATCACTATCGAATACAACTAAATGCCTATACCGCCATTCTGGCTGAGGACTCGTATATAGGGAGTATGACATACCCGAGCATGAATGGTAACTTCCTAACACGACTTAGTCATACGTGGCAAATGTCATTCAGTTGCTCCCCTCCTTCTAACTCAATTTCAACAGAAAATGAACAATTTCAAGGACTTGCAATGAGGAGTCTAAAATATCAAATATGGCTTTAATATTTCAAAAATTAGACAACCCTCTAACACTTAAAATTAAATTCTTAAATATCTTTCTTAATTTTATGAATATTATTTTTATTGTGGTATTTAATCCAACGTAAATGCATTTTAAAACAATTAAATGCAAGTGAATAGAATAAAAATATCTAACTGTCTCAGCCAGGACTCGAACCTGGATCTCCTGCTATCCGGGGTGGTGCATTTACCACTTATGCTACCGCGACAAGTCTGATAAGTTATTAAATTCCCCGCACTAGTGTCGAGAGGCCAACCTCCGAGGCCGACGAATATATCGCTCATGCTCGGAGGAGCTGACATTGTCAAGCTGTTTAAATGACTCTTCTTAATTTAATTTTAATTTTAATTTTATAAATATTATTTATTTTGTGGTCTTTAATCCCACGTAAATTTAGATAATTTTTAGTGCAAGGGAACAGAATAAAAAATCTAACTGTCCCAGCCAGGACT
>KZ808361.1:58422-78509 GCA_000696205.2 Oncopeltus fasciatus
TATATATATATATATATCTCAAATTTTAAAGCACCATATGTTTAGCTTTTACAATGTAGAATCATTTGATTTGATATGTCAAAAGTCGCATCATAGTATCACCATGAGTAGGGGGAAATCAGCTAAAATATATTGAGAAATGTATGATGAAAAGGGTTCTGTCTGCTTGCACAAAAAAGTACACCAAGGCTAACACAATTTGCACAAAAAGGAAAACCCAGGCTACATGAATTTTTCAAAAATTTTAACAGATCTTCAACGATCCTTCATTGGAAAAACTAATTACATAGCCCGTTTTAAATTATATACACATAAATAGTTTCTGTAAGCGCTTTAGAGTACGGAATTTTTAAAATTATTAAACCAAATTCGGTATTTTGTATAAAGAGTTTCTAAAAGCTGATAAAGGTAGAGAGGGCGGGAGATTAAGAAACCAAACTTTTAAATCTTAATATCATCGTTGTTATTAATATGAAAAAAAAATGTACAGAATAAAATAGTTGTGAAATGTAAGTTTATAACATGTTCACCTGATAAAATGTTTTTTCAAAAAATGCCTATTAAGGAAGATCTTTAAAATGTTATTTCGAGTGTTGGTAAGGGTTTTATTACTTTTGAAAAAGAGGGACCAAATTTTCTATTATACCTTCTGAGAGAAAAATGTGACATTAATTACTTTGTGGTCAAAATCAAATGATGATGACGGGAGGGGATTAAACGGAAGAGGACAATTTGTTATACTGATATATTTGTTTGTTAAATTACGAAAAAGTTTGATGAACATTAAGTTGCAAAATCTTATATTTTTTTTATATAACAATTTTTTTTAAAAACACTAATGAAGGAAGTTATTTATGTACATAACTACTATAACTGAGTATTTCCCCCACTTTTCCTTCTCGGCTATAGTACAGAGAAAGATTTAAGGACATTCCTTTTAGGCTCATTGCTCTCTTTATTTTATAAAATATAACCCGTCAATTATAGTCATTTATCCTGCGTAGGAACTCGGCCTATTTGACGAAGCTACTACTAGCTACAGGGGGACCTTACGTCTCTCGGGATAGTTCCATAAACAAGTTTTGAAATAGACTACATCATCCTCACGCTCAATGTCTGCAGAAAGTTAACCATGTTTGTTATGGGTTTCAGGGCGAACTGGAGGACATGGTGCTGGTGAGCGATCCCGCCGGTGTGGCCCAGCAATGCAGCACGAACCTCACCCCCGCCCTGGATCCTCTGCTAGAGGCTGCACGGCCCCACCGGAAGGCGCATCGTTCAGGAGGGTAAGTAAGGGTAATTCCCTGGGAGCATTGCCATCTATACCATTCCGAAAGTGTGAAGAGGTCGCGAGGCATCAAGCGCCGTGAGACATTCCACCAGGATGACACTCCGTGGGATGACTGGCCCCACGTCCAAGTATTAGAATTACACTTGCGGGTGAACCCACTTAATCTTATTTCGAGCGAAGATTTAAGTTTATGGTCATAGAAATGACGACCTGAAACGAATCGTTATTTCTATGTCTATAAACTTCCTCAGTAAGGTAGTCAAATATTAGATAGCTCATGTCACGAGTTCAAAGGATCCACAATTCAGAACTAACAGTGATAGAAAAATGGAAATCTAGTGCCTTTTACAATTTATTCGTGAAGTAACAGCTATGATACACATAGATAAACAATAAAATTACATGCGATTGCAACAGCTTCACGTCCTGTTGTAATCATCCTAAAAATATATTAGAGAGCTGCATAACTTTGAATAATTCATTTAATTTATGAAAGTTTTAATATAAGAATAATAATAAAAATAAAGGTATTATTTTGAAGAATCCCGAAAGAATCTAATTCTTAAGTTTGTTCTCATTACAGATAACTTCTTTTTTTCCCCCAAGGCAAACTAGCTACCCACATTGCAGTAAATATACCAGTATATGTGTGTGTGTGAGTATATGNACCATTAATGGACTAACCCAACCACTAACAAATTCATTGGACTGTGACACACACACACATACACTTTATATATATATATATGTATATATATATATATATATATATATATATATATATATATATATAAAGTATACATAGAAGCACTAGCAGATGCGATATATAGTAAGCAAGAACAGGTGGGATTGAGAGTGCAGTGCACGCACAAAAAGAAAAATTCACAAGGAGTGAAATTTTTCGGGGATCTCTCGCCCTTCGTCGATGAGGAGTCAAGAGAGTGTGTGCACTGTACTCTCTATCCCACCTGTTCTTCATTACTATATAAATATATCTTCTTCTGAGCTCGACCCTGTCAAAAAGTCAACTTTTGCCAAAAATTCGTATATCATGTGATAGCGTCTTCTTTTATTATAACGAGCACATTCTACTTTCTGAAGAACTGAAGAAGCCATCACATTATTAGCAAAAAAATAATACCTTTTCTGCACAGGACTGCCCAGAAGAAGTATTATGATTATTCCTAGAGGATGTAGAAGCCTACGTGAACATATATTATACAGGGTTGGGATCGGTAAAAACCTCTGAAAAGGAACTTCGGGAATTGTTAAAATTAGGAAACTAAACTTAAGCTCTATTTTGCTAACTGTTGGATAAGTTCGATAGGAGCAGAAATTGGTGGAGAAATAAAAAGGTTTAGGGAAAATAAAACTATTAAATCATTAACATTTCCGTTATTGTTGTCATTGCGAAAATAAATTAAAAATTCTATTTGTTAATAATTATTTTTCTGAAATTTATATTTAATAATTTCCTTTAAAAACTTCGAAAATGCATTTAAAGGAAAATATTTCGAAATGTTCATTTAGATGTGAGATCGTCCCCATTATTTTTTATAAGCAGAAACCAAATTTTTATTTTTTATTCTTAAGCTTCCATTGCAAACGGTTAATTATGTTTGACTGAAATAGGATACACGAGAAAGGATTTGCAGGTAAACTAAAATTATTTTCATTGCTTTAGTGTAATGAATTTTTCCTAACGAAGATAGACAAAGGTTAGACAGAATTAGATAGACAAAGGTTAGACAGAATTAGATAGACAAAGGTTAGACAGAATTAGATAGACAAAGGTTAGACAGAATTAGATAGACAAAGGTTATCAGAAGGTTACACACTTCAGCAAATCTTCCATCCTGAACATTCATAAGACAGATTTAGCGATCTATTGGCACATAGCTCTCTCCGTCGTATGAAATAAATCATATACTCCTGTCTATGTCTATAATGAAACATGGAGAGAAACTGCTGATTTAGGCAGCTTCTATGTGGTGGACTTTTTATACACAGGATTGCATCTCTTGAAAAAGATTCTATTGTCAAAAAAAATACTAAGGGATGTAATTTCGAGTATTGGGGCAAGTGGGGCTCGTTGTTCCGATGGTTAAGGTACTGGACTCCTGAGCCAAATGGGACAGATTCAATGCACAGTTGGTTGTTTTTTTTTAGATTATGGGTAGGGAACACCCAGCCCTAAATGGGAACCTTTCTTCTTTGAATAAGAAACAAATCTGGGAATCAGAATGGTGGGCTGACCACACTCGTTCTCTAGTGCGCAGAGGGTCTAAAATAAATACATCCTTAATATGCATTTCTCCCTGAGCCTATATGGTCCATTGCGGGACTATTGAATTAACTTTTTAAATAATTCAATTCTTGTTCGATTCTAGGGATTTGGAGGAAGACAATCATGTTATCCTTTTAATTGAGTCACAGTCACAACATATTAAATAAGGATTACTATAGAGATTATTTAGAAAAAAAAAAAAAAGAATAAATAAATAACAAATAAAAAATAAAATAAAATAAAAATAAATTAAAAATAACAGGCGCTGATAACCATAGTCGTTGAGCGCCTCTAAACCACAAACAACAACAACAACATATTAAATGAGTGTAATAGGTATACAACGGAATTATGTAAAATTTATTCCCTAAAACGTAAAATAAAAATGCTTATTAAGAAAAATTTACGAGTGCAATTATGATGGCTGAGCACATCCTACATTCTTTCTTTTCGGGAAGTCCGGTAAAGCACGCCTTATTCCATCTTTTATGAAATATGGGAAATAGGCTTCTATAAAAAAGAAGCTATGAAGCTCCAAAGTGACGAATTCATTTTTTTTTAATACTTAATAAGATAATTCAAANAACAAAGGTTATCTAATTCTAAAAGGTTATTTGCCGAGTTTTCTCTTTTCAGCCCTGAAGAAGCCATCACATGATGTGCGAAAGCTCGGCAAATAACACCAATTTGACACGGTCCAACCCGGAAGAAGAAACGGTAAATTCAATTCTTGTTCGATTCTAGGGAATTAGAGGGAGACCATCATGTTATCCTTTTCATTGTGTCACAACACATTAAATGAGTGTAATAGGTATCCAACGGAATTATGTAAAATTTATTCCCTAAAACGTTAAATTAAAAACGCTTATTAAGAAATATTTACGAGT
Organism: Oncopeltus fasciatus; assembly: GCA_000696205.2. Taxonomy (NCBI): domain Eukaryota; kingdom Metazoa; phylum Arthropoda; class Insecta; order Hemiptera; family Lygaeidae; genus Oncopeltus; species Oncopeltus fasciatus. The sequence continues at coordinate 62,888 of KZ808361.1, forward strand.
GTAATTATGACTGCTGAGCACATCCTACATTCTTTCTTTTCAGAAAGTCCGGTAAAGCACGCCTTATTCCATCTTTTATGAAATATGGGAAATAGGCTATAAAAATAAAGCTATGAAGCTCTAAAATGTGGAATTCATTTTTTTAATACTTAATAAGATAATTCAAATAAATTATCTATACAGTAAATTTCACCCTTTTAATATATATTACTTTCTAATCCGCTTAAATACAAAAAAAAAAAAAAAAGTTACATATAAAAATAAAGCTATGAAGCTCCAAAGTGTGGAATTCATTTTTTTAATATTTAATAAGATAATTCAATTGAATTATCTATACAGTAAATTTCACCCTTTTCATATATATTACTTTCTAATCCGCTTAAATACAAAAAAAAAGTTACCTATTTTCAAGAGAGCCCAATTAGAGGAAGGTATCAATCTAAAGTTTATAATTTTACATAATATTTATCTCTGGTCAACGTAAAAATTATACTCTACGTCAGAAGAGAAGTTCAAAAATAAAATAAAAATCTGGCTCAATTTGGCTTACAATGTAAGCTGAAACGTTGACATATAATCTTTTTAAAACATCCTTTTTTTATTATTTGTATATTTTTTGGATCTACCTTGACCGAACCCCAACTAAAATCATCTAATAAAATAAAAAACATTCTAGCACTGCTACTTTTGTAAATTATATTTTGTTCTAACATACAAGTAACCATTTTAAGTATCAATACCCAATTACAAAGGCATGATTCAACCACGACGATATCTTATGAAGACGTTGTCTGGATGAACATTGAACATCGCAAATGGAAGACTGAAATGTTCGCCGAGTAGGATCCTGGGCTCCGACAGTTATGTGTACTTTCGCAGAGTTGCATAGCTAACTAGGATGAACTTTATTGTGGGGCTACGGGGTAGTTCCACGGGCCCGGGAATGTGTAATCAACGAGAACACATGACTTCCAAGCATGCCGTTAGTGGAACTGTAAAGATACATACTCCAGTCGGAACGTACGAACAAAGTCAACAAACTTTCAATAAAACTGTCTCTTAAAACTTGGGAGATGGCTTTGTTTGTCTCTGCTGACAATAAAGAAAGTCCTAAGCTAATTGTTAATAATGCTTTCCCTGCAAGATTGTAAAACGTATACGAATATTGTTAATTTTCCTTCTAAGAGATTCACTAAGGAAATCAAGCTGTTCTCGCTATACTTTTATAAATTCTTACGTATCGATGATTCTAAGACAATTTGAGATATAGAATTTTATAATTGGGATATAGAATTTACGGGCGACGAAGAACAAAGCAAGAAACAACCATTATTACAACTCCCCCATCATTATAAATGTAGGCCTTGCTGTTGAGAACCTACAATTGTAATCACAGTACGGCCATAACAGGCACAACCTTTGTCTTCAAATCTTGACTCATAGTCGATCCAAAGACCTAAAGCATAAGGTACGTCAAGCAGGAGCTCCGTAAACCAAGCNAAAAAAACATGCAAACAAACAACTTATTGACAAGAAAAAAAAATTGAAATATCATTAAAGCAGTAATTTGCCACACCTACCTATCATGTAGATGAGAGAGGACGTCCTGTCCCTAAGTTCACATTTCCATGACTGAACTTTATAAATTTTACTTTTACACAAAGCGAAAAAGTAAAAGGAGTGAGGGTAGCAGGTACAAGGCGGAAGGTGTAAATGGATAATCCTTTATTAAAAAATACATTTTTTAAATTTGTGTTTTTTTGGATCTACCTTAACCGAACCCCAACTAAAATCATCTTAGTATACCTAACAATGTATACACAGTATACCTAACAGTATTCCTAACTATGTATACCTAACAGTACACCTAACAATTTATACCTAACAGTATACCTAGCAATTTATACCGAATAATATACTATCAAATTATATGTACACCTAACAATTTATAACTAACATTATCTAACAATATGCCTAACAATTCATTCCTTACTGTACACCGTAAGATAGAACAAAAGTTAGTATTCGAACATTCCATCTAATGTAATCCTCAACTAATTGAATATATTTTTTTATGAATAAAAAACTCATGGATCTAATTTCACAGCTTTATACTAAATATAACGCTCGGAAGAACAATTTCTACTTCAACTTATCATTTCAGGTAATCCTCACTCTCGTTCATACAACTTTTTTTACAGGTTGTTTTACATGGAATTCTTTATGTTGCTGCTCAACATTATAAAATAAAATTGTGTTAAATATAAGTAAATAAATTAAATATATGTTAAATTGTATGATTCTTCTCAATAATTCTCCACCAATCAGAATAACCGTTTCAAGGGCTTAAATGTTTTGAAAGAGACAAAAAATTAAATAATTCAATTTAATAATATAAGTTCACACAATAAAATTAATTGTATTCCCCAAAATATTAGCAATAAATTAGATAAAACAATTATAATTTGCCATTCATTTGAAGAACTCATGTGCTCAAATGTTTATAATTATAAGCTCCACGATTATTTTATTTCATTCAGCTATATAGGATTCACTAAGCAGTAATCCTATTTAAGCAGTAATACGCTTGAATGCAGTAACGGATTTTTCACGGCTACAAAATCATACTACTCATACTCATAAATAAATATCATTCATAAAAACTTGTAACCACAGCTCCCCCCCCCAAAAAAATTATGTAATAACCCCAAAATGTACTATGCATATGCATATATGTATATATGTGTATACATATTTATTTATAATGTATTTATATCTGGGATATAGAAATTAGCCTCGATGAATATCAAAGCCAGAAAAACCTTAATGAGACTCATTATTTTGTAAAATAAGGAAATTCTAACCTCCAACTAATAAACAAACAAAGAGCGTGCGAGAAATTCATTCTAAGCGTGGCCTAAATATTAATTTTTATGGGTGGTGGGGAGAAAAAAAAAAAGCTTCTGAAGCAATTAACAGAGGACGTAAGCCTCCCATAAAAAAATGGAAGCTAAAAGATTACTAGCGGCCGTGGAATGAATATTGAAGCAATTAAAAGGCTTAATCGCCGTAAAGGATAAAAGACAGTAAGATTTACTGGATTTTTTTTTTTCCCATGTTCTCTTGTTGGCGCTATTAACAGAAATAAGAGTTGAGCCAATTACGTTTTCTGCCGGGAACAAAACAAATTTTGCGACAGAAGATTAACCAAATCCCTTGCTTTTTAAAGCACTGGAATACAAACTAAAAACGTAAAATTTTAGTCGGTATAACTGGTAGGTTGATATGCCATCAATAAAAATAATAAATAAATAAAATGTAAAAAATTTTAGCTATTGATACATCCAGACATAAATTGAGAAGTATTACTTTTATCAAACAATTGTTTTAAATTTGTTCACACTTTCCATGCTTATGAAGCGATAACAAGTTTTTTGGAATCATGCTTCCATAAAAAGACGGCACGCATCCAAATTGTATTTTTTATACAATTAAAATACTTTATTTCATACAATATTCGCTTCAGAAAACAATTTATTTCTTAAAAATAAGGGATAAAAGCCCGTAATTCGGAACTAAGGAATTAAATATGATTTACGAGCATGAGAATATTGACAGTAAGAGGAATATCATTCAGACTGGCAGTAGATTGTCTAACAAAGACAAGTAGGTAAATCGCATCAGTTATATTTTATATAATCTAACATTTAATTACTTAACGAATCTCCTTAATAAACGATTTTCGTAAAAAATATTATATATTTTAAATGACAGTAAATTCAATTTAACACCAAAACATTTTTTCATTACCAATATTAACGAAGATGTTGACAATTATTTAGTTAGATCTACCTTTAAGTTAGATCTACCTCCTCACTCACAACCGATTTCAGCTATACACAGGCTCATTCAGGAATTTACAATAAGAAGCATTCAGTATCTGTATTATAAAAATAATGGACAATAGACAGCGAACAGATAAATATAAAACCAAATAAAATTTTGAACAGACTATTTTTAGGCTTCTCCTGTGTGAAAAATAAAGAAAACGTCACAAATTTGTTTGTATAAATTTGTGGTTTATAATAATATCTCAGAGTGCAGAGCATAACTGATGTTTTTTTTTGTTTTTTTTTTGTTTTTTTGCTTTTGTTTTTTAGCTTAGTTCTCATAACCAGTTTAGTTCTGCACTCTGAGATATGACCATAAACATTTCTCGGGGATCTCTCCAGACATCACTATCGCTCTCATGAGGACTTACAAGTAAACTCAGACCAATTCCTCCAGCATAATCCTCGACGGCCAACGAACTTCCAGACATTCCTTATATATATATTAAATAAAAAATAATAAAGAGGATAAAGAATTATATCTCGCGCTAGTAAACTATTCCACAGCTTTTTTACGGATTCTGTGCTAGAAAAAAAAAAACACCAGAGAAGGATATGAACAAAAAATATTGTCCATTTATTTTCAGTCATTCGTCTTCCAGACTTATATTTCCCATTTAACACTTTACATAGATCGTACAATATTTTTTTTTTAATTTTCAAATAAAAGTGGGCAGAAGAATTTCACAGGTGGCCACAAAACAAAATATTTCTCGGCTATTAATATTTGATAATTAAATTTAAGATCTCAGCATCCATCGGTGTTTAACAACCTAACAATCAAACATTATCAACCTATACCTATAAAGTAAACCAAACTAACAACTATTACTACACCTCACAGCTATACCTCACAACATATATCTAATAACTAATGACAACAACATATACAGACTTAATATCCATCGTATATCGTGATATAAATTTCAATGAATACAAATTACTAAGAGAAGAACTTCAGAGGAAGCAATAGACAGGTTTAATTTTTTTTTTTTTTTTAAAGTAAAAATTACACATATCATATATTTCTTAATCTCGCATACATTCCTTTTAAATACAATGTATGATGCATGAAGTTATCTGGTCGACGCCTCTCGATCAAGTTGGTGCGCCGACGCAGACAAAGAGACAGGTTGAAGCGGCGAAAAGGAGTAAATGATTCAGTGGAGAAAACCAAGCGTCATTATCACTCGGAGGCTGAGCTCCAACACAATGCCTATATTTTGGAGAATGGGAGGGAATCTTTAATCTCCGACTTCACAATCCGACGCGGGAGGGCGGAGGGCCTGTGTCCGATGAATGAAAAACCAACTCCTCCTTTTTATTTATTTCTTCAATCTTCTTACACTTTTCTTTCATTATTTGTTATTTTCTTTCGATTATCTCATTTACATACAGCATTTTTTTTTTCATTTTGAAGTAATTAGTATTTAATTTATTATGTAATTATTAGGCTATCGAATTCCTTTATTCTGCTTAAATATTTTTAAAATACACATAATACTGACTTCTTGCTAAAAAAAATTCATAGCTACATTTATTTCACACTTTTTTAAAACTCATACTTATAATTAAGTATTTTAATTATTAATTTGACTTTTTTTTATTAGGTGTCCATAATGATAACGGATTATAAATAACGAAATAAATTTAATAACTTTAAATTCTTCGAATATTGGATAACTTGTCAAGGATTTAATTATTTAGATAACAAAGCAAAATTATTCGACATCTGAATAGAATTCATTTAAATAATTCCCAACTTAATCCAACAATGCATCGCTGCTAGTGCCAGGTATGAACTCTGAAACATTATCTCTCAAAAACACCAATTTTCACGTTTGGATATATCTCTTCAAAGAGCTCTCAATCAAAAACTTTCCCATCCTTTCACATCTTCCCTACGTAGATCTGTAATTGTAATAATGTTAAATTATAATATTCTAGAAGGATTTTTAGAAGGTTTATAGAAACTTTTATACAGAAAGAACAAGAGATATTCATAGTGAAAAGTTAGATGCATAGTAGGGAGCATTCGTTATTAGTTTCAAGATTTTAGAAGATCGAAAGAATGGGATTCTTTGGATGTTGGAAGGCTTGCAGTTACATATTGTAGAGCCCCGGTTTGTAATCTATTGCAATTTTTAAGTTCCTATTCATTTATCTGTAATTAAGGCCTAGTCTTAGATTAAGTTATTGCCTTTAAATTATAGTACACTACCCTAACATGAGATGTGGGACAATGTAACGAACGGCATATGAGAGAGATATGGGAACGCTGTTGAATTTAACGCTGTTAGGAAAGTTTTTTTTGTTTTTTTACGCGATTAGATATTAACTTAAACGTATATTGATTAATTAATTTTTATTTACCATTTACCACACCATTGATGTATTCTTTCAAGACACGCTTGTAGATTATTCGAAACGGTTATGGAATTGGGGTATGAAAATAAGATAGTCAATTCATCTTCAAAGAAGAGTATTGGCTATCCTATTATCTTCAAAGATTCAAAGAAGAGTAGGGATCTCAGCAATGTATAGGATAGAAAGGATAGGCCCAATGACACATTGAAGGACCTTGTGAAAATCCTGCTACCAATTAATATCATCGAAAATATTAACGATGCTTAATTTTTAAATTTAAATATTTATATATTTTGAGGACTTGCAGAACTCAATTACTAAATTTGGTTTCTTTATTATAAGGATTACTAAAAATTCAATACGATGCTTATATAGAACTTTTAAAACGCTCTGTAGAAGACTTTTCACGAATTGCAAGGCTATATTGAGGTAAAAAGTAATCCTATTCAGCTATAAGTAGAATGTCAGAAGCTAATCTTGTCGAGAAAATGAAAGTGTTGACATTTCATCATTTGACCTATGGATGAGGCCTTATTAGAATTTGGGCGTACAAACCTTTGTTAGCAGGAGTTTGCCCCTTTGTTTTCCACTCATTGTGTTACTTTGACATTTTTGTTTTGCTTTACTTCAATTAAATTATTTAACACTTCAAAAATAAGAATTAAAATAAACTTAAATTTAAAAACTGAAAAATTATTGAAATTAGTTGAGTAAATTACCAAAGATATCTTATTATTTGTGTAAATAATAAAGTTTGTTTAAAAATATTGTAAAATATGGTTCGAGACGCTAGGATAGTTTAGGGGAACCGTTCAAGTGTCGCAATTTTGGCGCTGCGGGTTCAAATTCCGCCGCTGACCGGTATTTATTTATAAATAAAAGCTTGTCCTGATCCATGGATGTTTAGAATGGGGTAAAAACCTATTGATTAATATATAAACCTCTCCCTTCATGACCCTAAGTGATTGAAAAGGAGGCTAACACCACAAAAGCAGGAGTTTGTTGCCAGTATAGTTAATTTCATGAGATTTATTACACTCTAAATAAAAAAAATCTGTACGAAGACAGCTACTGCTTCTCTTATGGAGCATATATTCATAACAGAAGGAATATCATGAAGGATAAAAAGCTTATGCGTATGTGTTTTCGACGAATTATAGTGTTTTCTGCCTGTTTGTGATTCCCCAACAACTGGACTGAATATCTTGTACAGGTATCATTTAAAGTGCATCTCCTTAGATATTTGAGAAACATTGGGGAGACAACATTGTAAAACATGATATCTAAATAGATTTTTTTAACAAGTATTTCATATTTTAAGAAACAATTTCTTGATAAACATTTTCAGCTAACATTTTCACAAGCCTATTAAGAAAGATTTTTAAGAATGTAATTTCGAGTGTTAAGAGTAGAGATTCTTACTTTTTAAATATAGAAACAAAATTCTATATTTAGACTTTTCATTGCGAACCCGTGAAATAAATAACTTTTGGTTGAAATGGGATGAGAGAGAGAGAGAATTTGAAGGAATACTAAAATTTTCAACTATATGATCACCGTTTTATATATGTTTAATCAAACGTTTAAGGTCTAAAACATTTTCTTGAAAACACTTGCTAGGGAAGAAATATACAAATTTTGGTACGCGATGAGTGTGCGCTTCCCCCACTCTTTTATTCCCGCTCAGCCTTGTAAATGTGCGTAGTTGTCATAACTTTTATGCGGATTGTTCTCACCAACTAGTAAGTTAAATTTTCTCTTGTTTATATCTGTCTTTAATTAAATATGGGTAATCTACATAGAATGTGAGAGACAGGTTTTTTTTTTTTTTTTTTTTTATAAAATTACATTTAAATTGACTTTATAATCATAGGTTGCATCATATAAAAATTATATAAGAAAAAAATAACTTGTACATGTTAGTAAACTAACTGCTGTAATAGCAGAGCTCTTTAATTCCTAGTCATGTTACACCTATGGTTGTACAGCTGATTTTTTAATTAGATGAAATATTTTAAGGTTTTAGATACCTAGAAAAAAATTAAACTAATATAAAAAAATGTGAAATGTTTGTAGTTAAAGCCTCCGAAGGGTTAATATAGGGCTATAGCAAAATAAATTATGTGGTAAATAAATTCCTATAGCCAAAATATTATTGACTAATTGAAATCAATTTTTGTAGGTTACAATAAATAATCAAAAAAAATTTTATTCTTAGATGATTTTAGTTGGGGTTCGGTCAAGGTAGATCCAAAAAACACAAATTTAAAAAATGTATTTTTTAATAAAGGATTATCTGCCGACGTTTCGGCTTACATTGTAAGCCATCTTCAGNAAAAAACTTTTATACAGAAAGAACAAGAGATATTCATAGTGAAAAGTTAGATGCATAATAGGGAGCATTCGTTATTAGTTTCAAGATTTTAAAAGATTGAAAGAATGGGATTCTTTGGATGTTGGAAGGCTTGGGGACACCCCCAAATTTTAAACTGTATGCCCGGATTGATTGCAGTTGCATATTGCAGAGCCTCGGTTTGTAATCTATTGCAATTTTTAAGTTCCTATTAATTAATCTATAATTGAGGCCTAGTCTTCGGTTAAGTTATTGCCTTTAAATTTTAGTATGCTAACCCCACATGAGATGTGGGACAATGTAACGAACGGCATATGAGAGAGATATGGGAACGCTGTTGAATTTAACGCTGTTAGGAAAGTTTTTTTTGTTTTTTTACGCGATTAGATATTAACTTAAACGTATATTGATTAATTAATTTTTATTTACCATTTACCACACCATTGATGTATTCTTTCAAGACACGCTTGTAGATTATTCGAAACGGTTATGGAATTGCGGTATGAAAATAGGATAGCCAATTCATCTTCAAAGAAGAGTATTGGCTATCCTATTATCTTCAAAGATTCAAAGAAGAGTAGGGATCTCAGCAATGTATAGGATAAAAAGGATAGGCCCAATGGCACATTGAAGGACCTTGTGAAAATCCTGCTACCAATTAATATCATCGAAGATATTAACGAAGCTTAATTTTTAATTTTCCTCCATTGCCTCTTTCTCCTGGCCTAATTTCAGTCATACACGAAACTATAGAAGGACTTGCAGGGCTCAATTACTAAATTTGGTTTCTTTATTATAAGGATTACTAAAAATTCAATACGATGCTCATATAGAACTTTTAAAACGCCCTGTAGAAGACTTTTCACGGTTTGCAAGGCTATATTGAGGTTAAAAGTAATCCTATTCAACTATAAGTAGAATGTCAGAAGCTAATCTTGTCGAGAAAATGAAAGTGTTGACATTTCATCACTTGACCTATGGATGAGGCCTTATTAGAATTTGGGCGTACACACCTTTGTTAGCAGGAGTTTGCCCCTTTGTTTTCCACTCATTGTGTTACTTTGACATTTTTGTTTTGCTTTACTTCAATTAAATTATTTAACACTTCAAAAATAAGAATTAAAATAAACTTAAATTTAAAAACTGAAAAATTATTGAAATTAGTTGAGTAAATTACCAAAGATATATTATTATTTGTGTAAATAATAAATTTTGTTTAAAAATATTGTAAAATATGGTTCGAGACGCTAGGATAGTTTAGGGGAACCGTTCAAGTGTCGCAATTTTGGCGCTGCGGGTTCAAATTGTAAGCCATCCTCAGGGCTATTATGAAGACGAGAGAGGACGTCCTGTTCCTAAATTCATATTTCCATGACTGACTGATTAAAAAAATTGTATCTCTTTGTATTCTTTTTTTTTTTTTTTTTAAATTTGTTAAGTTTTTGTAGAGGAGGAAATTAGTGCTTTATTCTTATTCAGCCTTCATCCCTTAAGAAGTTATCTAAGTGATGATGAGGCGGACTGGTAAGTGGTTACAGGAGTTCCTCTCTTCAGATGAGAAAAGTTTATACAAGAGAGCTTAAGTAAGCCATTAAATTAAGTTAGGTAATCATCACCAATATCAAGGGGTGGGGGGCGTACTAAGCGTGCAACTTAATATTCCAATTAAAGAGTCCATGATGGCCTTTAGCTTGTATTTCATGTTGATCCTCCGCCAATATCCCATTCCCATACAAACTTGTACACACGGATTTCACACAGTCGTTGTCTCGTGCAGGATAGCTTCATGGAATAGCCCCACCATTTCCAAAACGACCTGATTTCGTTTTAAATAAAAACTTAAACCCAGAGAGAAACCATTCACCACAAAACAATATTTGATGTTATTTAATTTTAACATATAATTTTTACTAATCACAAACGCTATGTAGGTTTGCATCCATCTTGCCTCAAGATATTGCCTATATTTAAATAAAATATTTAACCATTTTTATTTATCCTTTTCTTCTTTTCAGATTATTAAATAACATATTAATTGTATTTTATATTAATAGCATATTAACAATTAAGTAACTAATCATTTATTTTTAGACAATTTAGAAAATAATCCCCTAAAATATTAATTACTTTTACAAAACGTAAATTTGTTTTGAGAACGAAAATGTAGATTAAAAATCAATTATACGATAAATACATTTATTATAACACAAATATTAAACAGATAAGGAAAGCAAATTGTTCTACCTAAAATAATATTTTGAAACATAAAAAAAAGTTTTAAATTAACATTAACAAATACTGAATAATACCGCAAATATAATTGAATTTTTAATTGATAATATCTAATTTTAATTAATATAATATCAATGGGATACGTATAATACAATTAATATCACAATTAAGTGCAACTTTTGCATTTGTGCCAGAACAAAATATGTTAAATGCAGTATTACAATTGGTTTTTTTTTTTTTTTAATGTCCTTTTGAAATGATTTTATCGCCATAGGATCTCTAGAGAAAGGCAGGTTTTCCTTTTAAATAGTAGAAATTCGCTCTTTAAAGCGGTCAAAATCTTTTCCAAAATAAGGAAATCTAAGATAAATTAGGAAATAAATAACCTGCTAAAAGTAGCCTAACAACCTGTTTGGGAATAGGATTTAATGAGATTCCGCTTACATACAGGCTGGTAATCATTGTAATAACCATGGCAATCTGTAATTTTGTTTTAAAATAAATAACATTTCAATTAAATAACATTAAAAAAATATAGAAAAATAAGACCAAACCAACCAAAGACGCAAAATAAGACTGTAATGGCGTCCAAGAAGCAGATGCGACATATAAAGTTCATAACATTAATATTACTTTTAATTATTATAAATATCGGTCGTATATTTAATTTTTAATAGCGTAAAACTTCAAAATTTAGTAACTGTAGTTATTGAAATAAAACCTCCACGTGGAGTGACGAAAGAGAACTATATGCAGAAAATGATTACGCAAGAGTGTCGCCATATGATTCCCTCGACTCTATATGGAGAAAATGAAGGATGAGGTACAAATTTGAATTTCTCAACGAATTAGGCGTTTAGAGTGAATTTAGTCTCATATAACGCTGTCTCATATAAGTATAGACATACAAAACAATCTGTATCCTTGTACACTTGTCAGTGTTCAGAAAGGGCCTCTGTAGCCCTTTTCATATACATAAATATGTTGCCGGCGCATTGTCAACAAGAAATAGTCATAACCATCAATATAATTAGCAAGAAAAAATATTTACGTTCCATTTCCTAAATCTACTGACTGGTTTAATTATAATAGAGTTTAATTAAGTTTAAACTCTCAAAGTATAGGTTATTAAATATACAACTTTGTATAAACATAATTAAAACTGTGTACAATATTGTATTTACCGTTTTTTCTTCTGGGTTGGACCGTGTCAAGTTTTTGATATTTGCCGAGCTTTCGCACATCATGTGATGGCTTCTTCAAGGCTGAAAAGAGAATAGCTGAATTCTCTTTTCAGCCTTGAAGAAGCCATCACATGATGTGCGAAAGCTCGGCAAATATCAAAAACTTGACACGGTCCAACCCAGAAGAAAAAACGGTAAATACAATATTGTACACAGTTTTAATTATGTTTATACAAAGTTGTATATTTAATAACCTATACTTTGAGAGTTTAAACTTAATTAAACTCTATTATAATTAAATCAGTCAGTAGATTTAGGAAATGGAACGTAAATATTTTTTCTTGCTAATTATATTGNATCATATTATATTATAAATATTTGAAATAAATTAACATTTTTAAATAGGGATATTAATTACTTTAGAAAACTACATATGTTGTAACTAAAGCATAATACATTGCTAAAATAATTTTCGAAGCCCACTGAGACATAGGTGACTATTAGAAAAGCCAATTCTGCGCCAACAATAATTCAACTAAACTTATTGTTTTATTACGCAGTTATATTCTATGACTACTAAACTTAAAAGAGTAGGGTAGAGAGAGAACGAGTTACAAAGATTCAGTCGCGTTATTACATATGTATTAATACAATGATCCTTGTATCGCGTTCTACTTCGGTGTGGCAAGCATAGGTACAGGGGTTACTCCCCGCGACGCAGATACAGTGAGCACCTCCCCGTATCCCGAGTGATAAAGAGTGAAGACATTCGACGGGAGTCGGGTTCTACATCCCACTCGAGTTAATGGAAAAGCCATTAGTAGAGTGGGAATACTTGTCCTGGACGTTGTTGTGCTCTGATATCTGGAGAGACATCCCGGTGCCATGAGTGAAACATCACTCTCTTCTTTCCTAACTAACCTAAAACTAAAGAAATAGATCTGCTCCATTTGATGGAATGTCTCCACCTTGAACCGAATTACCCTCGAGGTTCTTGCTACTTTTGAAACATTTATTCATCCACCCCACTGATTCTTCATAGAACCGACTAAATATATTAGTCCGTTCAAAATTGTTTACTAGCACACAAACAGACAATTGTAAAACGGTGAAGGATCTAATGATTTTGTCGAAAATAGAATTTTCTTATTATTATAAATATTTTAAAACTAAAAGAAATCGAATCACTCACGACTGCAATTACTATAGATATAAATAAATATGACTATAAATAAATGTATGGAATGCAATGATTATTAAATTTTCGGGGTAAAAATCCTCCCTGTCTCTGAGAAAAGTAGAAAATAACTCAAAAACTAAAGCTGCGATAACTTTACAGGTGAAAAACTTAATTTTTTTAAAAGTAATATTCAGCAACATTTGACGAAAAAAAACGCATTTAATTTTCTTTTTAATTAGATGAACTCAATTGTCATTTCTATTTTAAAATCAAATTATCCATTCATATATATTGCTAAATTATGATAATTGTCAAATTAAAATTGTAGATAATTTTCCAGTTATTTTTTTAAGAAATAGTTTCTTAAAAGAAAACGTCTATGAATTACTTTTTTCCGATCAATATAAAATTAAGGAAAATTCATATTCATTAGTGATTTTTCAAGTAATGATAATTACGATTATGTTATGATTCGGAACAATAATTTTTAAAAGTATCATATTTTTCTTTGTGAATGTAGAACTTTCACAATTACTTATCAGGTAAATCTCTAGTCTAAATATTTTTATATTCCATATTACTATTCCGATTAAATTTCTAATGAATTATTTCTAAAATGTTTAGAATTAAATTTTGGTATTGTGCATAATCATATGTACAAAAACAATACATCAGATGAAATTAATTTAAATTAAAATTCATTATTCAGTATTGAAAACTGGATTGAATAAACCAAATGCTTTACTTTTAATTAATTAAAGTTTGATTCAGTCTCTTCATAAATATAAGTTCTAATTATTTTTTCCCAAGTAATTCCAACACAATATATTTCATTAGAACTAAAATCAGAAATTTATATAAATTCCATAAAAACAATACAATTGTGTACAATGTAATTTTGTACTACTATAATTTNCAATAAATTAAATAAAATAAATTGTTTACAATGTAATATTGTACTTATAAAAAAAAAAAAAATTCAGTCCCACAACATACCATAAGTGCCTGGGAGAAATTTTATATTAGAGGTGTGGTTATTCACGACCCACAGCAAATCGTTCTGACCCCCTCATTATTTTCTATTTAATAAATAATGTTATCTAATTAAGGCCTAGAAGGTCCTAGGAGCATACCAAAAGTCTCTGGGTCATCACAAACTGAAGCACTGAAAGAAAAACCAACAGTACACTGTGAATATTAAACCTGAGAGTAATGTCTCAGGAATCAAATAGGCATAATTGCTTTTCTATCACACCCTTTGAATAACAAATTTTAATTATTCATTGAATAGCAGGGCAGATATATGACAAAAAGAAATATCATCGTTCAGATTATTTATAAACCTACATCCCCAACCGTCAATTAATTTTCACTCTGTCATTTAATTTATCTTTTTAATTAAAACTTTCAAAAGAGAATGTAGGAAGTATAAAGGTTAAGTGTATAAAGAAATAAAAATAATGGGTGTGCAAATTAAAGTAGCATTGGCTAATATCAGCAAAAAAACATTTTTGCAAAATTATTGAATAATTATTTTATTAATTTCCCAACAATTAAATTATCTTTCAATTTATCAGAGTTATAAATTGAGTGGTATATGTGCCACATCAAAATAAATAATTCAAAATTCACGCTGATTCTGGTAGTAATTTTGTACAAAGACTAAATATATAAGCATCTATTTTTGAAAACTGTTGTTAAAATGTTTTTCGAACTGATCATTTAAATTCTCGGAAAACCGGAAGAATTGAGGTTCGAGTATATTTATTATGGGGAAATAAGATTGTGTCTACGCGGAACTCGAGGTTATCGCTGTATCGATAAATCCAGGGGAATCGAGATAGAAGCAGTTTTAAAGGATTCATTGTGTTCAGCTCGTTTGGAAAGATCCGTTCCCCGTCTCCGAGCGAAGAAACCTTCAAAAGGCACGAAAACACAAATGTATAGCCTCAAAGGAAGACCGATGCTTTCGAAGAAGGGAATTCAGTGAGTCTGACCCTTTTTTTTTCATTTTCCTTCCCTAAAGGGCGCTGTACACCTTCCCTGTTTGAAGAAAAATATTAAATAGGTAAGCAGTAAAGTTGAAGATTTTCTAATTTTTCTCTAAAGTTGTTGGCTGGATTCGAGTCTTCCATTTAACGCTTAGGGAAACAGACCCCAAAGAAGTAGAATCCTCTACTAGATCTCTCAACGGGGGTGGGGGTACCTCT
The DNA here is from genome assembly GCA_000696205.2 of Oncopeltus fasciatus. Taxonomy (NCBI): domain Eukaryota; kingdom Metazoa; phylum Arthropoda; class Insecta; order Hemiptera; family Lygaeidae; genus Oncopeltus; species Oncopeltus fasciatus. The sequence continues at coordinate 78,304 of KZ808361.1, forward strand.
ACTCCTTCAGGGAAATGCTACAACTACTATTGAAAACATAGATTTTCCCCTGTAGTGTTCTTCTAACGGAGCACCCTACATTCTCGTATTTTATCTTCTCGTTCCTTGGATTGCTTTCAAGAGCTCCTCAACGCCTTCACTTCTTCTATCCCTTCGCATATTCAGTATTCCTCTCCTCCCTATGTACACATTTATTTATTTAACAT
>KZ808361.1:79860-106180 GCA_000696205.2 Oncopeltus fasciatus
TTTTTTTACGAAACCTAAATATGAAAAATGAGGTTTAATAATTAATGACATGTAAAGCTGAAATACAACTATCCATTAACTGATAAGGCAATCAGTCAGTACATAACTTTTATAAATAGAAGCACATCCACGTTCAAACCTAAGAAATAATAATTACAAATTATGAATTTTGTAAGTTATAATAATTATTATTATGAATTAACTATAGAATAACGTGTAGATTGAAGTTATTTTTTTCTTTGTTTCAGTATTCCCAGTAAATGGTTTCCTACCGAAGAAACAACACCTGCTTCCAAATTAGAACCGCTTTTTCAGGACGACGAAGATTTCGAAGGCAGTGGTTCTACGGATCTACGTAAGTTATTACAATTTTTTCTAAAATATATGCACCCTAACCCTCCATTTTGCTAGTAATAAACACATAAACAGATACAGTTGACTTATAAGCATTTTATATATACTGTTCCCAACATTGACTTCCATGCAGGGAATAAGTGTTGTACTACAATGTAGGACCCCTTGCAATTTTTCGAGAAAATATTAGTGTTAAGAAAAATTTCAGCTGGTATAACTATATATATACATATGTATATGTGTGTGTATACACACACACACTAGTCAAGTGACTGCTCACCACTCAAAAATGTATAGTCTGATCCCGAGTTTGCCATTTTATAAAAACCATTACGAACAAACTGGAAGAAAACTGGGGCTTAAAATGTAATATTAGCAGAAGGAGAGAATTTTTTTTTTTTTTAAGTGAGAAAAATTAACAGACTTATTAAAGAAAATATTAATATAGAACCCAGACTCAGAAATAATCACCACATTAAGTACCTCCTTGGGCTTGCGATTGTAAAGGAATAAAATAAAAGGTTTATATATAATAGTCTCTCATAAAAAGCAGAAATAAAATTAAAATTATGGATAAACTTAAATTTTATAAAAACTACGATTGTTACAATAAATAATAATAAAAATAGCATTAATACTAAGGGTAAAAGTTAAGGCAGAAAAGGAAGTATGGTATTTCAACTTTAAATATGGAAAGAAAAAAAAGGTCAAAATTTCATTTAACATAATTTAGAAAAAAAAAATTAAGCTGCTGCTATGCACTAAATTCTACATCTGAAATGTTGCAATCAATTACAACTACAAATATAAAGATTAAGGGACTAAGGATTGAAGTTACAACTAATAAGTACATTATTAAGAACCACGTATATTGTATCCCAATAGACTTATCCATACCCGGCAACAGTCACACACTGGCAGGTTGCGCCGGAAAATAAATTTCAGGTTATTAATAATTGAAAATTTGCGTTCCTTAAGTAGTTAAACAATACAGCAAGTATTGCTTTTTAAAACAACATGAGTAGTGTGTATATAACTTCTGCTGGAGAACAAAGATGCAGACTATGGCGTAAAATTTGTGAGTGCTATATCACAATTCAGCTTCTCACTCATATGCTACACACATTCCTCTTACAGGAATATGTGCCTTCTAACAATGTTTTATTTCTTAACCTTTTAAATTAAGAAAAGTGAAAATAGACGCGTATGACGTCATACAGTATAAGGTTTAAATCATTCGGCATGGTAGTTAATGAATAATATTATTTCAATTTAAATATCAATTAAAATAACAAATATATATATANAGATTCAACTAAGCAGATTTAATAATAGAAATTGTGTATGATTTTGAATTAGATCATATAGCTAACTCACACACCCACCCATAGCACCGCTGACATTTTAACCCATGAGCCAAAGAAGAAGAATAAATCAGAAATGCAGGAGGTGCGTAATCTCAACAGATCATCTTTGTTACATTGAAGGTGGATATATATATATATATATATATGTGTGTGATCCGATTGACTAAAAAGCGCCTTTAAAGCCAATTATAACTTTTAAGAATAAATAAACATATCCTCTTAACAAACCATTTCCTAATTTCTAAAATTCATAAAAACATTATTTTTGCTAGTATTAGTAATTCGCATTGTAAAAAGTAATTTTTGGCAAAAAGAACATAACCGTATTTGCTACCTGAAATGTGCAGGACTCCACGGGGAATGTCAATGTCGATCTACAGCCAGCAGATTCGAGAGGGAATTATTGCTGTGAATTATCTTCCTTTTAAAAGCTTTGGTACAATATCTACACTTCTCTTTTACTATTTATTTCATTATTCTGGTCAGGCGATAATAGCAATGTTCCTCCTTCTCCTGAAATACAGAGTGACCTAAGTGGAATCCATGTTTCTTTTTAATTTGACAGGTCGGGAATGGAGCAGTTGGTCATCGTGCAGCGTGACATGTGGTCTGGGAATTCAGGAAAGATCTGCAGCTTGCGTGGACGACAGCTGTACTGAACGCAAAGAAACAAGACCATGCAATGCAGGACCCTGCCCAAAGAGGTCACAGCATGGTAAGTAATATGATACAGTACAAAATATTCTGAAATGGTACTGTGTATCTCAGACATAATGGAGGAGATAGGGAGCTAATATATTTAAAGTAGAAAGTTTATTGTTGACTTTTTGAAAAAAATCTACTTAAAACAAATCAATTAAAAAAAGTATTATTATAACGTAAAGGCGTTAAATTATAATGATATAATAGTATATCAGTTAATATTAAGAACTCTTAATAAACTAAAAAGCAAAAGGGGAACAGATTAAAATTTTTAAAAGTGAATAATATATGCAAAGAAATTTAAAAAAAAAAAAATGAAAATGAAGTTTGTACAAACTTTGGAAATGCATTCCTTTTCTGTGGATTTGGAAGCGAAGCCCCTAAAGTGGAGAGCGAGTATATGTTATGACTTGCTTCGCTAAAAGCCAGGAATGCTGAAAAAAGTATTTTTTTTCTCTCGTCTTATCGCCTTTCTCCAGAGAGAAATTTCCCTGTGGTGAACTTAATTATACTTCTTAAGTAATACCATACAAAATGTAAAAAAAGAACGCAAAAGTAATATGTTCAGTTTTAAAAAGATTTAGGTTTAAATAATTTGTCTAATTTCTGTTAATTTTCTCTGCAATTTTAAGTTTAATAAACGTTTTAGACCGAAATTAAATATACAAATAATAACTTCCTGACTTAGCAGGTCTCAGAAAAATTACTTAGTTTTCCCAAAATTAAAATTATTATTACATTATGGACTGAAAACTTCGATGCTAAGAAATTCACTTAGTTTCTGCGCGGAAGACATTTATAAGTTTCATTTATTATTATAGATAACAATATTAATATCATTTACCTATAGATCATGTTTAGGCTACATTGTCATCTTCAAGCAGAGTTCTGATTATGTAAACATATTGGTCTTTCTATATTCAATCCTGAAGAATTTAGCCATCACAATATGTGCGAAAACTCGTGAAAAATTAACTTTTTGACATGGTCAAGCCTGGAAAACTACTTATGAATATATGCATCCTTTCCAAGCCTGACCAATTTAATGAAAGTAAAAATGTTCAAGACAATAAAACTGTAATATGTTCTTAACTATCTATTTGAACATTTTTATGTGTTAAATTAAAAATAACAAATGTTAAAATTTACTACGCTTAGAAAATGCAAATTGATATACATCAACACAGTAAACATGTACTGCTTTAAATGAGTAGTTCATCATTTATACTATATTATTTGTATAAAAAGAATATGAAGTTTTTCTTGTGAGTGTGGTCTTAGAATATATATTTTTACAAGAATGTCTTTGAATAAAAACATTTTATTTCGCTTGCTTTGAAATGATTAAAACATTTCCTATATTTAATTTTGAAGAACTTTCTATTAATTTGTATTTCCTTTTTTCATACATAGATATAAATATTTACAAACACACGGCGCCACATATACATTTTCATATATTCCATTCCATCCCCTTACTACTTATTTGCATCGATGGGACACACACTAGCTTAATAGCGCTTCAATTCATACGAAGAAGTACAAAAGTGGCTCAGTGATTGGTTTGACTCAAAAGAGCAATCAATCTTTTGAGGGTGAATCCACGAAATGACAGAGAGCGATGTACAGAACTTCGAATAAAACTATGCATTAATATTTTGCACTAACGTATATTTCCTATTAAAAATTCCGGTTTCATACTTACACAATCACACACACACACACACACACACACACACACACACACACACACACACACACACACACCGGTAAAATCGCGAATTGGCCGAAGCTCCTCAAGGTCGAGGAGGGAACGCGTACCCTGTTCAGAAGAAGTCTGCACACTCTTCCTTCTTTACTTACCCCCAAGTGAGGGTGAAGACACCCCCCATACGCTGGAACACTACACCTTCGGTTCCCGCCCTGCCCTACTTTATTAAATTGCCAATTAGGGGCGAACAGGAACTTCTGCAAATAGGGGTGAGTATCGGCCTTAATTGAGGGAAGAGGCCCCTCCAGAGTAATTGTCCCTAGCGGCTTAAGGAGTCTGTACACAGTGTATGGGGATGATATTAACTGTTTGTTTTCTCCCACGACAGAGCGTATTTTCACATTTAATACCTACTGATGGTAATTTTAATATATATGTTACATATTATAAATCGCTAAATCTTTCTTCTGAACCTACACACATTTAAAATCTCAGGTGACTAAATACTTATTCTGCAGTACAAATATTTTAAGATAATAAAGAAATTAATCAAAGTTCATGTGCTTTTATAAAATAAAGAAAAACAGAATTAAGTTAGAAAATTAATTGTGGATATACATATTATATTAAATTTATTATTAATTAGGCTAATTATTTATTAATTCATTTATTAATTAAACAATATGTTTAAATCTTGCTGATAATTTTGGTAATGTAATCCCATCCCCACACATTTCATTATTAATTTGAATCGAACAGGGAGCTAGAAAAAAAACTCTACCACAACCGGGAGGCTAAGAGAGTTTTTTTTCTAGCTCCCTGTACGATTCAAATCAATATGTTTAAAGTTAATTATGTATTTTATATTTTGAAAAAATAAAGTAAAATGCTTGTAGAAAGAGGGAAAGATATCTAATTATTGTTTAAAGACGGCCATACAAAAAAAAAAAAAAACAATTCAGAAAAACTTCATACATTAAAATCTAAGTTGATATTCAATTTAATTTTGCTACAGAACAACGTACAAAATTTTATGATAATAAAAATGTTGACCTAAGTTCATCTGCTTTCATAAAATACTATTCTTAATTTGGGTTATTAACTTCCTTTAAAGAGTAGCTTAGGTATTACATATTTCGAAAAAGAAAAATAAATCTAAGGAGAGCATGCCAATGTTTCAATTAATGATGGACTAGCCAAATCGGGATAGCTTATATGTGACCTTTAAAAACCGTACATACTTTCAGTTGTAGATAAGAAAGTTCTAGCTCGATAAAAACGAATATACTACGTCTGTGTTGGTAGCAAGAGTTTGGCTTTAAATTTATTTTTATTTATTTGTTTTGCTTAAAGTAAAAAGTTCTACAAGTTTCATTGGCTCCAACTGTAGTAAAATTATTGCTGTCGGAGAAAGGGAGAAGAAAAACTTTGTTTTTGTTTGGGGGGTTAGGGGTGCAGGGGGGAGGCGGCTCTATAGGTAAGGGCAAAGGAGGGCAAAAGGGAAATTGAAGTTGAGAAAAAGGGAGGAAAAGGGGGGATAAGCCGAATACATTTCTGCTCAAAATTGATCCGGTGGATGCCTTTTGTGATGTTGTGTGTAGCGCTGGCTTGGAAAGGGTGCGATTAACAAAGAGGGATCAAACACATGTAGCCCATGCGTATGTATGGCCCCCGGGGCCCAGCTGTGCATACATAACACATGAGTGGCCACGTGGGGAAGGGCAAACACAGGAACACACAGAGGAGACCCGCCGACATTTTGGCAGGAAGGAAGGACAGAGAGACTTTGCTCGAAATGCGGATTTATAGACTCGTAAAGAATGTACTCGCTTCATTACTCTAAAAGGATTTTTACATATTTACCACTCTATATATTTATCTGTTCTTCGTTCGCAATATTATTTATATTTTTTTTTTTCAAACATTTTTTATGTGTTAAATTAAAAATAACAAATGTTAAAATTTACTACGCTTAGAAAATGCAAATTGATATACATCAACACAGTAAACATGTACTGCTTTAAATGAGTAGTTCATCATATACACTATATTATTCTTATATTGCTTGCAAAAAAAAGGTTATGAAGTTTTTCTTGAGAGTGTGATCTTAGAATATATATTTTTACAAGAATGTCTTTGAATAAAAACATTTTATTTCGCTTGCTTTGAAATGATTAAAACATTTCCTATATTTAATTTTGAAGAACTTTCTATTAATTTGTATTTCCTTTTTTCATACATAGATATAAATATTTACAAACACACGGCGCCACATATACATTTTCATATATTCCATTCCATCCCCTTACTACTTATTTGCATCGATGGGACACACACTAGCTTAATAGCGCTTCAATTCATACGAAGAAGTACAAAAGTGGCTCAGTGATTGGTTTGACTCAAAAGAGCAATCAATCTTTTGAGGGTGAATCCACGAAATGACAGAGAGCGATGTACAGAACTTCGAATAAAACTATGCATTAATATTTTGCACTAACGTATATTTCCTATTAAAAATTCCGGTTTCATACTTACACAATCACACACACACACACACACACACACACACACACACACACACACACACACACACACACACACANGGCCAGTGAGGGTCTCTTCCTCTCGCCCCCTGAGTTTAACGAAGAAATAATTGTGCAATAAAAAAAAAAATAGACATAAGCACGTTAAATTATGTATTCAACCAATTTTCTCAAAGACCAGCACATTCCTTTGTAAAGAAACAGAAAGGAACTGAAATTTATATTGAAGAATTCCTCTGCCTTGAAGATTCTGAGTCTGGAGAATTTTATTGTTGAACAATATCTACATTCACTTCTATAAAGGATTTTATTTTAATCACTGTATTAATTCAAATTAATACACTAATAATTCACAGTTATTTTTACAGCGAAATAATTATGTGGATAATCCTGGATATTTATATAATAATTCATCAACAAAAGTTTGAATGAAGACTACTACTAACTAGAGGTGACCCGGTATCCAGGCTGGCCTCCTCCATGCTCTTCCCTGCGGATTGGGGGTGTTTATCAACTGCCTGACATGGTTCCGATAGAAATGGCCAGTTTTCTGTCGTACTTGTTGACCATCAATCTATTTATCAACAACCGGCTTAGGAGTATTACAAACAGGATGACATAAGATTTGCACAACTACCCCGAGTCATCGAATCAAGATGTGGAGTTGTCCCTGGGCAATTTTAAGTAATCCCTCATAGAGATAATTCCACTACGATGGCAGCACTCCTATATTAATGAAAGAAGTGACCCTCCCCTCAAATAATACCCTACAAAATTATGGGATAGTGGCCCATCATAATTTGGCAAAATTATCTACAATAAAAAATCCACAGGAATCCATTTGTTACAGGATTATATAGTTTAATAAGATTAAAAAATAAAATAAAATATAAATAAATAAACTACTGCATCTCAAATTTACAAAGCTTAATCTAAAAAGGTGTCTCATTCATTTTTTCGAGCCTTAAATAAAGTTCTATAGAGCAAAAGCTATTTTTTTTTTTACATCTATCATTTCCAAAGCGGATTTCTAGGAAAATATGAATATTACAAAAAAATGCTTCATTGAAATATAATTAATTTATTCAAGGAATTTTTTCAACACTCAATTCACAGCAACAAAAAAAACTTTCTTTAGCATGTCAACTAATAAAAAAGAGTCTCGCAAAGCATAAAATTTACTGAAATTCAATACAAGGCATATTGTTCAGGCGTCAATAGAACAATATAACCATATTTAATTTTCAAGATAATTAAGTACCTACTTGGTACATGCTTGGTGAAATTACTTCCAAAGAGTAATATGAATTTCATCAGCTCGAGTAACCCTTCCTTTCATCCTCTTACATCAGACCCAGTCACTCCCCCAGGGTTTGACAAATTATCAAGAATTAGAGGTCAACATTTCTCACTGAAAGGTTTCACTATTAAACTAACAAAGGAAAGGATGAAAAGTTTATCCAAAACTCCTAGAATTATTTTTCTTTCGAACAGATCATAAAAAATATAATATCTCAATATTTGTTTTTTTATTTTCACACACTTTGCTATCCATTATTCAGAGAAGGCCTGAAGAATAAATGTCTTAATATCAGTAATGATATAAGCGTTTAAATAAAACGTGGAATAATGTCCACCAATCGGTGTTACTTCGGACTGAGGCAAAACCTGGCTGGTAGGGCGATGACAAGTAGAACAAAGATCCTTCTGTGTAGCACGCTTGTCCGCCGAGTACTGGTTCACGTATGGTGCGAAGAACTGGACCACGACCAGAGCCGAATGCCAGAATCTCCTTGTCTTCGATAAGAAGATCCTTAGAAACGGTTCTCAGCCATGAAGGATGGCGACGTAGGTTCAACAAAGATGTCCACGATCTCTATAACGAGCTATCATCAAGCTGGGCATGGACGAGGGAGGCATCCAGTGGAGACTGCTCACAATGACTATTCATGGAAAGAGAGGAGTCGGTTGACCAAGGCAGCGCTAAATAGACTGTGTGGTCGGCGACGCCAGGACCCTCGGGGTCGGTAACTGGATAACAGCAGCACTAGACAGACTCCTGGTGGCTGCTGGTTGAGGAGCCCTGGACACGACATCGTATTGTAGCGCCGCGTTATTAGTAATGGTGTAGGAACGAATAGAAGATAGGCATGTAGCAGGCATGGACGAGACTGTAGGTTCCCGTTGAGACTGCTCACAATGACTATCCATGTAAAGAGAGTCGGTCGACCAAGGTAGCACTAGACAGACTCCTGGTGGCTGCTGGTTGATGAGGCCTGGACACGACATCGTTTTGTAGCGCCGCGTTAAGAGTAATGGTGTAGGAACGAATAGAAGATAGGCATGTAGCAGGCATTGATGAGACTGTAGGTTCCCGTGGAGACTGCTCACAATGACTATCCATGTAAAGAAGAGAGTCGGTCGACCAAGGTAGCACTAGACAGACTCCTGGTGGCTGATAGTTGAGGAGGCCTGGACACGACATCGTATTGTAGCGCCGAGTTAATAGTAATGGTGTAGGAACGAATAGAAGATAGGCATGTAGCAGGCATCGACGAGACCGTAGGTTCCCGTTGACACTGCTCACAATGACTATCCATGTAAAGAAAAGAGTCGGTCGACCAAGGTAGCACTAGACAGACTCCTGGTGGCTGATAGTTGAGGAGGCCTGGACACGACATCGTATTGTAGCGCCGAGTTAATAGTAATGGTGTAGGAACGAATAGAAGATAGGCATGTAGTAGGCATCGACGAGACCGTAGGTTCCCGTTGACACTGCTCACAATGACTATCCATGTAAAGAAAAGAGTCGGTCGACCAAGGTAGCACTAGACAGACTCCTGGTGGCTGATAGTTGAGGAGGCCTGGACACGACATCGTATTGTAGCGCCGAGTTAATAGTAATGGTGTAGGAACGAATAGAAGATAGGCATGTAGTAGGCATCGACGAGACCGTAGGTTCCCGTTGACACTGCTCACAATGACTATCCATGTAAAGAAAAGAGTCGGTCGACCAAGGTAGCACTAGACAGACTCCTGGTGGCTGATAGTTGAGGAGGCCTGGACACGACATCGTATTGTAGCGCCGCGTTATTAGCAATGGTGTAGGAACGAATAGAAGATAGGCATGTAGCAGGCATGGACGAGACTGTAGGTTCCCGTGGAGACTGCTCACAATGACTATCCATGTAAAGAAATGTATACATGAAAATAAAATGCACGTATCGTTTATTAATTTGCTTTATAAAATAATGATAGAATAAAATTAAGCTAACCTCTAATTAATCAAATTTACTTAATAAAATATTCTTTGTTAATTCGAATCGTACAGGGAGCTAGAAAAATAACTCTCTAACTCAGCCAGAGAACGAATCCGGTTCCCCCCCTATCCGGGCTGGTGCGTTAAACCAACTACGCCACCATGGGAGTGAGAATAATTTCTAGTTCCCCGCACTTCACTTCGAGTCTGACCACAAAGTATGAAGAATATATCGTCTTGCATTCGGCGGAGCTCAAATTGCTAGCCATTTATTAGACTCTCGTTTTGGCAAAGGGCCACTACCTGACATTCAAATAATGATGATAATTGTAATCCCACATTTCATTTGAATCGTACAGGGAGCTAGAATAAAACTCTCTTCCTCAGGCGGGGTGTTTGAGTTGTTTTTTTTCTAACTCCCTGTACGATTCAAATTAATAATGAAATGTGGGATTACATTGCCACAATTATCATCATGATTTAAATTTTTTTTTTTTTTTATTATTTCTTATCTAATGCAAATTCTCAACATTTTCCAAAAATTTTTTATTTACTTTCACTGATTTGTAATCCACTAATTATAGATTAAAATAGGATTGATAATAAACTTTTGTTAGGTAAAAATAAATGTGTTTGCGAGTAAATTTGAGTTTGCTAAGAGCGGGAGATTGACGGCAGTGTAATGGGACTTGTGCGTGCCCCGGTAGTTCGGGTCGAGCCATTATTCCTCTGTAAGAGAAAGAAAACAGGCGGCGTTTTAGAATGGAAGCCGAGACTGCACCGCCCGGAAGACGAGAAGTGTCTTATCTCTCACCCGCCTTCCTCGGACGACCTCTCCACACACCGACCGACAATGAGGGGAGCGGGCCGGGGAGCGACGTGCACCCTAACCTCCAATCGGCCTGGAGATAGCCGGGAGTTGTCCTCAAACGGGGGCAGGGAGTCCTGTCGTCATTGTCTTCTCAGGCAAAACTTCCCCTCAAAATAGAAAAGATAAACAGACTTACTCAAGAGCTGCTGTTACTCCTCGCTTGTCTACAGTGACGTCCCTAAATGTAACACAACTTTCTTACTAAAGTAAACTGAAGACGAAAGGGAAAACATTCATCAAACAGAATTCCTTTAGTTTATAATTTATTTAAAAAAGACAAATTAGCAAGCCTGCTATGCCCAGTGCCTTAGTTAATAACCAGAAACAGAGTTAAATAACAAAGTCTAATTCCAATAATAATACTATACAATGTAACAATAATAATTTTAATATAAAATTTCCTATATATAGCATACCATTCATTCCTACTATTCCTATAAAAATAATCATACCATTTATCTGAAATTCAAAATCATGAATAAAAAAAATGGAAGTAGGAACAATCCCAATTTAGATCCTTAATACTAAATTTCACCAAATCCTGTTCAACTGTTTTGGAAAAATTTCGTGGACGGGCTTAAAGCATACGGCAGACTGAATGTNAAACATTTAGTAATTTATTAATTCATTTATTAATTAAACAATATGTTTAAATCTTGCTGATAATTTTGGTAATGTAATCCCATCCCCACACATTTCATTATTAATTTGAATCGAACAGGGAGCTAGAAAAAAAACTCTACCACAACCGGGAGGCTAAGAGAGTTTTTTTTCTAGCTCCCTGTACGATTCAAATCAATATGTTTAAAGTTAATTATGTATTTTATATTTTGAAAAAATAAAGTAAAATGCTTGTAGAAAGAGGGAAAGATATCTAATTATTGTTTAAAGACGGCCATACAAAAAAAAAAAAAAACAATTCAGAAAAACTTCATACATTAAAATCTAAGTTGATATTCAATTTAATTTTGCTACAGAACAACGTACAAAATTTTATGATAATAAAAATGTTGACCTAAGTTCATCTGCTTTCATAAAATACTATTCTTAATTTGGGTTATTAACTTCCTTTAAAGAGTAGCTTAGGTATTACATATTTCGAAAAAGAAAAATAAATCTAAGGAGAGCATGCCAATGTTTCAATTAATGATGGACTAGCCAAATCGGGATAGCTTATATGTGACCTTTAAAAACCGTACATACTTTCAGTTGTAGATAAGAAAGTTCTACCTCGATANTTATGCATGTTTGTGAAGTCGTTCCTGTATGCGTTCATTCCTGTGCACTTTTAGGTGTGTGTGTGCGTTAGTATGTGTACGTATCTATGGGTGTATGTGTCATGGAATAAATCCTGGAATAGACTCTTTTGAAAGAGCCTCTATTATAATCAATTATTTCTATAGTTTTTTACATAATTTCTAAGAACCACTAACACCGAACGCGATGGTCCTGCACATAATTTTGTTCTGAAAAAACATTAAAGCAGCTTCAGTTGACAACTGTGTCAGAGCACACAAGCTTAAGTGAAAAGTATGTTTTAACGAGTCAAACACTAGCCGCCCTTTAATAAAACACGGCACGATGAATGGAATTTTTTTTTAAAAAATAAATCTTTATTTATTACATTCTGTTACTTTAACATCTTGTAATTGGATGACTTAAAATAAATGTACATATATAAATAATATAAATAAAATAAAAGAAAAAAGTGTAATAAAATCAACAAAAAACAAATAAATGGTCATCACTGTGCAGGGGGCGCGAGGCCATCTCCGTTTTAGTCGCCGGGGTGGATTGTGAGGATTGGAGTCCGACGACAAGGATTGGGCATATGAATTGGGATGAAATTGGAGTTTACCATGGAAAAGCTTGAAGAGGGTGGAGATAAGGTCTTTGACAAAAGGAATATTAAAGTCGTGATGACACATAATATGGAGCGTTTGCAATTATTCTGAGAATTTTGGACTGATAGGATTGTATTCGTTGGATATTGGAAGGCTTAGCGGCACCCAACAGTTATGCACCGTAGGTCCAGATTGGTCGTATAATGGTCTTGTAGATGGCCAGTTTATTTTCTAATGTGACGTGTGAGCTTATAGAAGCTCATATACAGCCTTATAAATAGTTATAAGGCTGTATAAAAGTCCGTGACGTCTGTTGAGTTCTAGTCGTTTGATTGATGAACGGTTAGAAAGATAAGATTTGAGGATTAGGTAGATGGTACTGGGAAATATAGACTTCAGCTTATATAATAGTCCAGTATGCCATACTCGGTCAAATGTTTGAGTGACATCTAAGAATGCACCAGGAAAAAATTAATTTCTCTCGAGGGAAGAGGAAATAAAGTCTACAACGCAAAACTAAGTTTACTGATTAGAATAAATGGAATTATACAATGAAATCACACGATGTTATTGAAAATTTAAATGTTATTATTAAAATTATTATGCTTTCCTTACAATTTCGACATTGAAATGTTCTCAATAGCTTGATTTAAAAAAAAAAAAAAAGAAAGCCAGTGTTTTCAGGCCTCCTTCAAAATGGGCTAAACTTTTTAGTCCTGAAATTTAATTGTAATGCTCATTTTTGCAGATAAAATTAAACATTGTGACTCATATGGAAATAAACTGCAGTTTAGAGTAAATCACTGTTTTCATTGACTTCAAATTCAAACGCATTGAATTTTNAGATAAGGTCTTTGACAAAAGGAATATTAAAGTCGTGATGAAGGGTAGAGTTGGACACATAATATGGAGCGTTAGCAATTATTCTGAGAATTTTGGACTGAAAGGATTGTATTCGTTGGATATTGGAAGGCTTAGTGGCACCCCACAGTTCTGCATCGTAGGTCCAGATTGGTCGTATTATGGTCTTGTAGATGGTCAGTTTATTTTCAAATGTGAGCTGTGAGCGCCTATTTATAAGGCTGTATAAAAGTCCGTGGCGTCTGTTGAGTTCTAGTCGTTTGATTGATTATTACGCTGCCCTTACAATTTCAAGACATTGATTGATCCCTGTTCTCAATAGTTTGATTTTAAAAAAAAAAGGAAAAAGAAGAAAGCCAGTGTTGAAAGGCCTCCTTCAAAATGGGCTAAACTTTTTAGTCCTGAAATTTAATTTTAATGCTCATTTTTGCAGATAAAATTAAACATTGTGACTCATATGGAAATAAACTGCAGTTTAGAGTAAATCACTGTTTTCATTGACTTCAAATTCAAACGCATTGAATTTTAATACCAAAATGATTATTTTTAATTGTATTAGCCTTTTAAGCATTCAAGAAAAATTCAATTCTGTTTCGTTTAATATGACAAATTTTTAAATCTTACTAAACTAAATTTTATTAATGAACCCATCCTTTTATGGGGGAGAACAGAGTCTACTAGGGTTTTTACACTTAAAGATAAGTATCACTTCAAAAACCAAAATATATAAACATGGGACAGAAAGAATCATTTTTAATTTTAGATTTATATGTATTTTACAATTATGTACCAATTATGTCGACTAAAGAAATAATTAAAAATCACTTTCATTTTGATAAATTAGCTTCAGTCACTTGAGGTAAAAGAAAAATGATATAACTGATTGATTCCCGGATTTTGCAAGAAATCCAATCTTTTGTTTTCATTTAATGGACACATGTCCTCTTCCATGTTGAGTATTCCCAAACCATTTACAAAGCCAATAATAGGAAGGGAGCAGAGTATGGGCTAATAACTGTCCTGCAAATAACTTAGCTATATGAGATAATGGTAATGGAGTAACCATTGAGAAATGCACAATGCTAAAAGTAACTGTTGTCCCTGGAGCTGAAAAGTATGAGCCCCTGCCCTGGACCATTTTGCTCATTTTCGCCCGCTATTTGTGAATGAACTAAGCTGGTTTAATAGTTAGTACCATAATTAGTGAAGGGTGCACAGTAATTTTCATCTTTTCACCAAGAGCCTACAAGTAGGACTTTCAGTATTTTACATTCCGTAAGTTTTGGTTTACCATGCTTGAGGTTGTTTTGTAATTTATTTTAAAAAGCATGAAAACATTTTATTTTATAGCATTAGATTATTTTAATTTCAGCAGGAGTTAGTATTTACAATTTATGATTGCGACACATGTTAAATTTCATTTTGTAGAAATAAATTTGAAGTTATTATACATTTATTTTTAAATGCTTCCTTAGTATTTGCATGATCGAGCAATTATTTTAATCAATGTCAGAAAATAGCACGTTATTTATTGAGCCTAACCTAATCTCCTTCAATTTTTAGTAAAAAGCAATATGTTTTTCAACAAAAAGAGTAATACTCTTGTGTTACGTCTTGAAGTAGATCCTACTTTATTTTCCCTACGTCTTCTTTCAACGGTCCCATTCCTTTAGGAACTTAAAGGTAATGAACTTGAAACTTGCATATCTTAAAGAAAATGGTTCTAAAAAAAAAAAAAAAAAAAAAAAGAATCAGGAAATATATTCAATATGAAGATTATCGTGAGAGGGGAGTTAGGCCTTTACGATGGTCGTTAACCTACATGTAGGGGGCAAAGAAGTTGGTGCACTAAAACTCGTAGCGGGTAGGCGATAAAATCTGATTGGATGGGAAAGTGTGGCCCCAGTCTTAGTTGTGCGATATATGGCCCCTCACCCATAAACCTCCGCCACTCCATATATACATAACACACAAGTGTAGCGTTTCTTTTAGACTCAATCAAACTCCAAGTTGGCGGTTCTACTTCTAACGAGAGCCTCGGGTGAAGCATTCCGGTTTTTATTATGTCCACAGTTAATTTGCCATTAAACATCCGGATTTATGACCGTCTCATCATTAAATTAGCTCTTATGAGTGTAAATTTCCGCGATCATTTTCGCTTTATTCCGTAAATTCTAAAGTAACTTCTTTATAGCTAATAAAGTTCGCTAAAGTATAGAGCGAGGCCTCATCAGAAATTAACTATAAAAACATTTATAAAACTCAAAGTAACGATCAAGTAAACTATTGATGGTTCTCTCAATTCATTCTTTCATACTTAATCAATGCATGAAGCTAATTAACATATGACTTATATAAATAAATCATAAATGTTTTATTCGGCCAATAAAAAAAAATATAAAAAAACTATCATACATTCTATTATTCGTCTTCATTGGTTTCTGCAAGCCATCTTCTGTTGGCGAGCGCTATCGGACATTATCCATCCTCGTGGCCGAATACATGTGTTCACTGTCACTGTCTGTATTCAACTGCGTTTGTATTCAAACCAACAGAAGATGGCTTGCAGAAACCAATGAAGACGGATAATAAAAGGTATGATAGTTCTATATTCATTGGTAGTGATAATAACCCTTTAAATTATTTACCTAAAAAAAAAACTTATGTTAAAGGATATTTCATCTTATTGTTTCACGTAGCAGACATTGGGCTTACCATATCTTAAGATGATGACTTCTTACATGACAACGCTAACCTATAAGTGTTATTCGCTGTGTGTGACCACAACAAAAGGACCTTTCCCTAACTTCAGGTTTCTTTCACACTGTAGCAGTCTATAATCCATCCAGAGTTCCGCTAGCCCAAAGTACCTTCTAATTACACTTCAATATAATACCCTTTTATCGTTTTGAATGAATGAAAATGAAACAACTCAGAATTGTTTGTTGACGATAGATATATGTATTGTCTTAGTTTAAGAGATTAGATGAGATGAAAAGTTCACATACAAATATTTATTAACTAAAACACTGAGATATCTATTAGTCTTGCGACTTAAGACTCCTACAAGATGTAGGAGATGTAACAAGATGTTTTTTTAAGTTTTATATCCATATTTTTAACGAATCTCTGAAGAATATTACCTTCATTTTCTCTTTCAAACACATTTCAAAGCAAAAGTCAAATGTAAACTCAAGTGGTTTTATGAACTATATGCATATATAAAACAGTAAATTATATTTTAACAAACACACACATTTATAAATTTTGTGTGTGTGTGTGTGGTAAAAATATACACTATTGGTCATCAAATTTACGTTTAACAATATTACAAAAAATTTGAAAAAGAACCACCTCACTATATACATTCTTTCTCAACACGGACATGATAGTGAAATTTTATGTTTTATGAGATCCGCGCATGTCGAAGATGTGAATTCAGCTAAACTTTACGTGATGACTGGTCTCATCAGATTGATTTCACCTTAGCTAACCTTAGTTATCCTTAGGTTAGCTACACCTTAGCTTATCCTCATTCTTAGCTTAGCTATCCTTAGCTAGTTATCGTCAGCTATCCTTAGCTTACCTATACCTTACCTTAGCTATCCTTATCTTTAGCTATCGTTATCCTTATCCTTAGCTATCCTTATTCTTATCCTACCTATTCTTATTCTTATCCTTAACCTACCCTATCCTTAGCTATCCTTACCTAACCTATCCTTAGCCTTAGCTATTCTTATTCTTATCCTCACTTAGCTATCCTATCTTATCCTTAGCTATCTTTATCCTTATCCTGGCCATTAAGTGAATAACCACTTGACCATTCTAAAGGACCGTGGGAGGTACTTTAATTTCTTAATTCTTTATGATTTCTTACCAAAAATTGGCCCATAACTATAATATGGATACGTATACTAAATCTGGGTATTTTTTTTTTTTTTTTTTAGAAGTTGAATTCTACCATTCTACTTACCCCTCAATGTTGAACAAATTATTTTAGGCAATGTTTTACTCCGTCTCCAAAACTAACCTTCAGGATATTACAACACCACAGGAAAATTCAGTGCCACTCCCAGGCAGAAGTATTTCAGAACAACATACTAAGAGAAAATAATTTGTGCCGATTAAAAGCGAAACCCGCAATCCAGCTTGCGTTGAGATTTATGCCGTTCTACGCTGCCGACGTCCCAGTGACCCCTACCTGTCTCCTCGGGAGTACCAGGTCACCCTTGCAGAACGGACTATCTGCATTCCCATGGCGAACAACCCCATTGGGGAATGGCTATCCTATTATGTGGCGTATTTTCTTTAGAGGCCGTCTTCAAAAAATAAGGAACGACAACATAAGAGAAGCTTAAGCAGATTGCGGAACAAATCTGACTTGACAGAATCCCAACTACTGGGTACACTAACTTGTTCTATGTTTGCATTGTGGCAGAAACAGCCCCATGGCCGTACTTAATCAAATTCGGGAGAAAATAAAGCAGTCGTCCATGCACCAATAATAGTTGTGCACTTTATAATTCAAAACTGAATGTTTTATACATACATTATTATCATTATAAAATTTTAAATGCAACATATTACACAAAACACGTACGTACACATAAATGTATGTATGTATACGATGGTATCAGGGAAGAAATTTAATAATGTATTGTAAATTTTGCTTCCAACGATCTCCCCTCCAAATCAGTTTTGAGCCAGCCTTTATAGTACCAACATTTACTGTAATTACGTTCTCTGTGATGTAATATCATTAAGATTAACATTAGGATTCCTTAAGAAATCTGCTCTGGATAGGTAGCTGTTGCGTGACGAAATTTCTTGAATTGTATATATCCATCCATCATCTTCTTATGCGTCTACTATAGTCTGACCGGTTTTAAGTATACGGTAACTTTTTTTTTTTTTNACGTGAACATGAGCATTTTCAGGCAGAATAAATCCACCCCGCCTGGGCCACACAAACAACCCCCTTCTGATGAGGGGACTAAAAGGAATTAAACAACTCTGTTCATTTAACGTTTCACTACTTTCGGAAACAAGAGGTAACTCACAGAGCAGACCCGTGTGAACAAATGCAAGCGGTGTGTGTAATTGTCTCAGCCACCTCATACAAATTTATTTTCATCAGCATTAGGTAGATAGACTTATTACGTTTATTTTATAAAGCTGACAATAATTCAATTTTATTTAAATGTAAAACAGGAAATATTTTTACGACAAATTTATAAAAGTAAGCTAAATTTATATTTCATGCTTTGGGCTAGGCCTGATGTCAGAAATGAAACGTTAAACTTGCACAGGTAATAAAGAAAAACATAATTTTACAGGATTTATATAAAGCATAAATAA
This sequence comes from Oncopeltus fasciatus, assembly GCA_000696205.2. Lineage (NCBI taxonomy): Eukaryota > Metazoa > Arthropoda > Insecta > Hemiptera > Lygaeidae > Oncopeltus > Oncopeltus fasciatus. The sequence goes on from KZ808361.1 coordinate 98,731, forward strand.
AAGTTAATTCCTTATTTAAATCAAACTAAATAGATTATGACAATATAAGTATTTAACTAAGATTTATTTTGGAATTCAACAAAGTTGAAAAGCCATTGAAGGTGAAAATTAACAAAAGCGTGTCATTGGTGTTTAGAATGGGGTGCCTTCCTGTAAATTGCCCCTTTCCTCATGACACTAAGTGGTTGCGTAAAGGGTAAAAACAGCTCAAAAGTACTGAAATTTGCTAACATTCTTAAACATATACTTTATTTTATGCCTTTTGTAACTTCATACTTTTCGTAACACTGATCAAAACGAAAAGTATGAATTCTTCATTTTATTTAGGCAAAAGTATCTGTTTAGCGGTTTTTCAAAATAATCATAAATACCGAAGTTTTTTCTATATTCTTAAATGATTGTGACATCCCCCCCCCCTTACTAACCCACAATGTTATATTCTTATATATTTCTCTCGATGTTTTTTTTTTCTCTCTTCGTAAAAATATTAAAGAAAATAAATGCAATGGATATATAAAGTATATAATACATTTTAATCCTTATATGCATAATATAAAAGATTATCAATTAAATGTTAATAAATGTATATAAAGATTTTTGAATAGGGCCTATTTTTATTAAACATGCGAGCGAGCGTGTGTGAATTTCAATGTTCTATAGGCTAAAAAAGAAAGACTAAGTTCGTTATTAAATTTTACTCCTTGAAGGCATCTTTGACTGCAGGTCTCACCAACTCAAGCTCACAGACCTGTTTCCTACTGTCCACCCTGACCTGCGAGCATTCATTAGGGATGCCGATACCAGAAGTGCAGCTTTGATGGTGATGCGGTCAACTTTTCAGACTTCCTTGATAGCTTTTGGAGCCAAATTCAGAACCAAATGACCTAGATAGATTCTACTTGAAGGAGCACTTCAAGCATTTGCAGCCTATTCAGCACTGGTTAAGCCAAGCTCTGACCTAAGGCCTTGAGGGTCTGGTCTCATTTCTTCTTGCGGAGCGAATCAGCTAGGAATCCTCTGACTCCACGCTACACTGGACCGCGTTCAGAAGTCGATTGGGCGGAGAAGACCATCATAATTAGACTCGCCCATTGGCAGGGGACTGTCTACGCGGACCGATTGAAATGCCAGGATCACGGAGATCACCATCACTACAATAGACACAAAACCAATCCACCCAGTCTCTACCGCCAGGACAGCCAGATACACTGAAAATGACTTCCGTAATGTGCCGACCTCATCGAACAGCACCACTCAACGAAGAAGCCACGTCCGACTTCAAATATGTTCTGTGGTCATAGGGGAAAGTGATGTGGCTATGATCCTCTCCAGATACTACCAAGGAGAAGAAGACTACAATCGACTGCGGTTCTTAATTTAGTGTTGCCAGTTTGAATACAGCTGAATAATTAAAATTTAATAAAAACTTTAACCTGCATCACTTGGATAACCAATAAATTACCGGCTCGGAATTGTATTTTTATTAAATTTTCTGATGGTCATTTATTTTTTTAAATGTTACNTATCAATTAAATGTTAATAAATGTATATAAAGATTTTTGAATAGGGCCTATTTTTATTATACATGTGAACGAGCGTGTGTGAATGGTTTCAATGGTCTATAGGCTAAAAAGAAAGACTAAGTTCGTTATTAAATTTTACCCCTTGAAGGCATCTTTGACTGCAGGTCTCACCAACTCAAGCTCACAGACCTGTTTCCCACTGTCCACCCTGACTTGAGAGCATTACCAGAAGTGCAGCTGTGATGGGGATACGGTCAACTTTTCAGACTTCCTTGAGAGCTTTTGGAGCCCAATTCAGAACCAGATGACCTAGATAGATTCTACTTGAAGGAGCACTTCAAGCATCTACAGCCTATTCACCACTGGTTAAGCCAAGCTCCGACCTAAGGCCTTGAAGGTCTGGTCTGATTTCTTCTTGCGGAGCGAATCAGCTAGGAATCCTCTGACTTCACGCTACACCGCGTTCAGAAGTCCATTGGGAGGAGAAGACCATCATAATTAGACTCGCCCAGTGGCAGGGGACTGTCTACGCGGACCGATTGAAATGCCAGGATCACGGAAATCACTACAATAGACACAAAACCAATCCACCCAGTCTCCACCGCCAGGACAGCCTGATACCACTGAAAATGACTTCCCTAATGTGCCGACCTCATCGAACAGCAGCACTCAACGAAGAAGCCACGTCCGACTTCAAATATGTTCTGTGGTCATAGGGAAAAGTGATGTGGCTATGATCCTCGCCAGAAACTAACGAGAAGAAGACTACAATCGACAGTGGTTCTTAATTTAGTGTTGCCAGTTTGAATACAGCTGAATAATTAAAATTTAATAAAAACTTTAACCTGCATCACCTGGATAACCAATAAATTACCGGCTCGGAATTGTATTTTTATTAAATTTTCTGATGGTCATTTATTTTTTTAAATGTTACATATTTATTTATTTTAATTTTGCACCCTTGTGTACTTTTTTTTCTCATTTATATAATTTTNGTATTTTACAGTATTATTTTTAAATATTCATCAATATTAATTAAAGATATTAATTATAGATCGTAAAATATTTAAAATGTTACTTTATTAAAACTTTGAAACCTCGCCCCCGTAAATTAAAAGCATCTACCAAACATCCACCATAACGAACTCCCTTTGACTCGGTGGTCTTATCCGTAAATATTTTGTCGAAAAAAATGGAATGAAAGATCTCATCTATACGACTTAATTACACAGATATCACATTCGCCATCGTGCTCTCAGTCAGATGGGTTTAGCACAAATCTTTGATACACCGACGCGCGGCCCTCATTTGTACATATACCTCGGCGAATCCATGAAGCCCTTTGATGTTTCGGGCTGGGCCCGATGTCAGAGATGAAACGTTCAACCTACGCAGGTAATTTGCCGGCTCCCATAACCCCCCCCCCCCTAAGTTTATGAACACTTGCCTCCAGTGGAAGGCAGACGAGATATACATTTTTTCCGGAAACGTCATGATTATGGAAGGCCATGGGGCTGTCCACACATGGCGGAGCATACTCTTGAACGTGAACATGAGCATTTTCAGGCAGAATAAATCCACCCCGCCTGGGCCACACAAACAACCCCCTTCTGATGAGGGGACTAAAAGGAATTAAACAACTCTGTTCATTTAACGTTTCACTACTTTCGGAAACAAGAGGTAACTCACAGAGCAGACCCGTGTGAACAAATGCAAGCGGTGTGTGTAATTGTCTCAGCCACCTCATACAAATTTATTTTCATCAGCATTAGGTAGATAGACTTATTACGTTTATTTTATAAAGCTGACAATAATTCAATTTTATTTAAATGTAAAACAGGAAATATTTTTACGACAAATTTATAAAAGTAAGCTAAATTTACATTTCATGCTTTGGGATAGGCCTGATGTCAGAGATGAAATGTTAAACTTGCACAGGTAATAAAGAAAAACATAATTTTACAGGATTTATATAAAGCATAAATAAAAGTTAATTCCTTATTTAAATCAAACTAAATAGATTATGACAATATAAGTATTTAACTAAGATTTATTTTGGAATTCAACAAAGTTGAAAAGCCATTGAAGGTGAAAATTAAAAAAAGCGTGTCATTAGTGTTTAGAATGGGGTGGCTTCCAGTAAATTGTCCTCCTCCCCATGACTCTAAGTGGTTGCGTAGAGGGTAAAAACAGCTCAAAAGTACTGGAATCTGCTAACATTCTTAAACATATACTATTTCATACCTTTTGTAACTTTATACTTTTCGTAACACTGATAACAACGAAGGTATTGACGCTTATTCAATTTAGCCTCCTTCTGAACATCTCCTCTACTTAATTTTATTTAAGCAAAAGTATCTGTTCAGCGGTTTTTCAAAATAATCATAAATACCGAAGTTGGTTTCTATAAGTGTTATTCGCTGTGTGTGACCACAACAAAAGGACCTTTCCCTAACTTCAGGTTTCTTTCACACTGTAGCAGTCTATAATCCATCCAGAGTTCCGCTAGCCCAAAGTACCTTCTAATTACACTTCAATATAATACCCTTTTATCGTTTTGAATGAATGAAAATGAAACAACTCAGAATTGTTTGTTGACGATAGATATATGTATTGTCTTAGTTTAAGAGATTAGATGAGATGAAAAGTTCACATACAAATATTTATTAACTAAAACACTGAGATATCTATTAGTCTTGCGACTTAAGACTCCTACAAGATGTAGGAGATGTAACAAGATGTTTTTTTAAGTTTTATATCCATATTTTTAACGAATCTCTGAAGAATATTACCTTCATTTTCTCTTTCAAACACATTTCAAAGCAAAAGTCAAATGTAAACTCAAGTGGTTTTATGAACTATATGCATATATAAAACAGTAAATTATATTTTAACAAACACACACATTTATAAATTTTGTGTGTGTGTGTGTGGTAAAAATATACACTATTGGTCATCAAATTTACGTTTAACAATATTACAAAAAATTTGAAAAAGAACCACCTCACTATATACATTCTTTCTCAACACGGACATGATAGTGAAATTTTATGTTTTATGAGATCCGCGCATGTCGAAGATGTGAATTCAGCTAAACTTTACGTGATGACTGGTCTCATCAGATTGATTTCACCTTAGCTAACCTTAGTTATCCTTAGGTTAGCTACACCTTAGCTTATCCTCATTCTTAGCTTAGCTATCCTTAGCTAGTTATCGTCAGCTATCCTTAGCTTACCTATACCTTACCTTAGCTATCCTTATCTTTAGCTATCGTTATCCTTATCCTTAGCTATCCTTATTCTTATCCTACCTATTCTTATTCTTATCCTTAACCTACCCTATCCTTAGCTATCCTTACCTAACCTATCCTTAGCCTTAGCTATTCTTATTCTTATCCTCACTTAGCTATCCTATCTTATCCTTAGCTATCTTTATCCTTATCCTGGCCATTAAGTGAATAACCACTTGACCATTCTAAAGGACCGTGGGAGGTACTTTAATTTCTTAATTCTTTATGATTTCTTACCAAAAATTGGCCCATAACTATAATATGGATACGTATACTAAATCTGGGTATTTTTTTTTTTTTTTTTTAGAAGTTGAATTCTACCATTCTACTTACCCCTCAATGTTGAACAAATTATTTTAGGCAATGTTTTACTCTGTGTCCAAAACTAACCTTCAGGATATTACAACACCACAGGAAAATTCAGTGCCACTCCCAGGCAGAAGTATTTCAGAACAACATACTAAGAGAAAATAATTTGTGCCGATTAAAAGCGAAACCCACAATCCAGCTTGCGTTGAGATTTATGCCGTTCTACGCTGCCGACGTCCCAGTGACCCCTACCTGTCTCCTCGGGAGTACCAGGTCACCCTTGCAGAACGGACTATCTGCATTCCCATGGCGAACAACCCCATTGGGGAATGGCTATCCTATTATGTGGCGTATTTTCTTTAGAGGCCGTCTTCAAAAAATAAGGAACGACAACATAAGAGAAGCTTAAGCAGATTGCGGAACAAATCTGACTTGACAGAATCCCAACTACTGGGTACACTAACTTGTTCTATGTTTGCATTGTGGCAGAAACAGCCCCATGGCCGTACTTAATCAAATTCGGGAGAAAATAAAGCAGTCGTCCATGCACCAATAATAGTTGTGCACTTTATAATTCAAAACTGAATGTTTTATACATACATTATTATCATTATAAAATTTTAAATGCAACATATTACACAAAACACGTACGTACACATAAATGTATGTATGTATACGATGGTATCAGGGAAGAAATTTAATAATGTATTGTAAATTTTGCTNGGGACCTTAAAGTGTTAGGCTTTTAAGATTTATATTTTACATTGAATGTTTTGTTTTTTTTTAATGTACATATATAGCAGTTAACTATCACTTAATTTCGAGAAAATGGAATAGCAAATGTGTAACTTCACGCTTTGTAGATTCACTAAAGTTAGAGTGCAGGGTTTATCACACTAAAAGCGCCCGAAAAATAAAGGAGAATTAAGGGTAAAGATAGACCTTCACTGAGCACTAAGAAACATTTTAGGTTTTAGATTAAAAAATTTCAAATTTATTTTCATCAGAAGGGAGAGATCCGTTACCAGGTCTCTCAGTTCACCGGGGCTAATGGTTTCGAACCTGGGCAAGTTCCATCGATAAATGCCAAGAGAAAAATTCGCATTGGGTGTTTATATGCTCCATCACGGATTTTAAGAAGTTGAAAGGAAAAGTTAATTTTTTTTTTTAATTTCCATGAACAATATATGCCATTTTAGCTATTTCGCGTGTGGCCCTTGTTAAAGGTCCCCTCTGAATATTTTCCACAATCTGTGATCTTTAAAAAAAAAAAACTCTTCCTCCAAGTAGACCATATTTTTTCAACACAATACAGTTCAGTAAATTTTCAGCTTGTTCTCAGCTAATTTCCTGAGTTAACGTTCTACAATTTTGTTATCTTTCCCCTCTCCATTTTCTTTTCAACATTTTTCCGCCCACCGAGTGGAAGGCATGAAAGTCTCCTACCTGTGGTCCTTACGATAATCTTTAAATGTTACTACCCCAAGAGCAGGAAAAAGCACTCTCTTTATACCCCACCCGAACCTCTCTTTCCTCATTTACCATTCCCCTACACAAATTTTAAATGTACCTTATACCACTAGTTCGCCAAACTAAATATATAATTCAATGGTTGTTATTGCCAAGTTTCGGTTAATTTTTAATTTCAATCAGATAAGGGATTACTTCCATTTAAACGTGAAAGACATGAAGGCTACCCTAACTGAAGATTAAAAATAGCTTACCATGGGTTACATTAACTTGAGGACCAAGAATTATTTTATTTTACGTAAATTATAGAGTATTATATTTCACATTTGTAATGAACGGACCATTGATGTGTATGTGTGTATAGAAAGTCGTTAGATTAGTTCGTTAAGGGCTGAATCAGTCATGGGGTAGGGGGATTGAGAGGGAGACTAAAATTTAAAATCTGAATATTCTGAATGTCATTGTTAGTAGTGTTACAGCAAAGCACAAATACAACAAAAAAGGAGAAAAAATTTTATTTGAATCATTTATATTCTACAATTAATGAGAGGGAATAGAATAAAAAAATCTATCTGTCCCAGCCAGGAATCGAACCTGGATCTCCTGCTATCCGGGCAGGTGCATTTACCAGTTATGCTACCAGGACGCGCTAGTTATCTCATTCAATTCCCTCTACACTAGCAGATATGACATATTTTGTTTCTTAGTATGTATAGTTACTAACCCATTGAAATTCAATAATAAGATTGCATACTTTTAATTTAATTATAATGCTTTAGCCCAAATAACCTGATAATAATATTAGCTAAAAAACAAAAATCTTTATATGCATTACAATTTTTTTTTTTGGGGGGGGGGG
>KZ808361.1:107975-124722 GCA_000696205.2 Oncopeltus fasciatus
GAGAGCCTAACCTACGAGAAAGACGAGAACTTCGTCTTAAACTCGAAGGAGCTGCTAAGTAGCTTACAGATAAGCTAAATAAATAAATAATATATCAAGTCCATTCATAACACGGGAGTTAAAACCATAAAAATTTTTTTTCGCCTTCATTATAGCGACCAATCGATAATAAAAATTTACTGTTAAAATGCTTATGTTGTTATATATGCATTATTGGTTCAATTTTACTTTCAAAATAACTTTTTAAAATCATCGAAAACGCTACTAAAAACGCAGGACTAAAATATTCTGCAATGCCATTCCTTCGTCTTAAATATTAATTCCTTATTTAAGATCTCTGTTATACTGTTTGTTTGATGAGACTTGTCAAATGTAAGACGACATTTGCTCACTTCGAAATTCGAAGTATTTGAATCAATAAATAAAATAATAGCCAATAACATGTTGGTAAAATTATTGCCATTTTGGCTGAATCCCTGAGTATTTTAATACCTGACTTAAGAACTTCTATTAAAATTTTTTTGGTGTACGCATTTGATGTACGTATTTCAGAACTTAACATGAACATTTCTGATTAAACAGAAGCTATTTTTAAACAATATGATATGAAAATCCAATTATTAACTAAGAACAATCTTATTTATATATTCTTTTATGCACCCCGACCCCTACTAAAATTATAAAAATCTTAAATTTAATTTATAAACCAAAGGTGGGTGAATACTATTATTGAGAATCTACACCAACCTGCAATTTAATAAAAGAAAAAAAATATAAACCTTGATTGATCATTTTCTGGAAAGTAACGATTTAGATTTCCTGAAGACCTTCTCTGATGCTGCCGAATTGCTTCCACATGAAGTATGTTTCTTAGTGAGTGAAAACATTCTACTACAACGAACACCGGTGCTAAGCTAAGACTGACAGATGCCACTGCTATCACAGCAAACTCAATCACCACCACCTCCAACGCCATCAACAACCACCGCTATCACAGCAAACTCAACCTCCACCACCTCCAACGCCATCAACAACCACCACTATCACAGAAAACTCAACTACTCCCACCTCCAACGCCATCAACAACCACCGCTATCACAGCCAACTCAACCCCCACCACCTCCAACGCCATCAACAACCACCGCTATCACAGCAAACTCAACCTCCACCACCTCCAACGCCATCAGCAACCACCGCTATCACAGCCAACTCAACCCCCACCACCTCCAACGCCATCAACAACCACCGCTATCACAGCCAACTCAACCCCCACCACCTCCAACGCCATCAACAACTACCGCTATCACAGCAAACTCAACCACCACCACCCCAACGCCATCAACAACCACCGCTATCACAGCAAACTCAACCACCACCACCTCCAACGCCATCAACAACCACCGCTATCACAGCAAACTCAACCACCACAACCTCCAACGCTATCAACAACCACCGCTATCACAGAAAACTCAACCACTACCACCTCCAACGCCATCAACAACCACCGCTAACGATCACAGCAAATTCACCACCGCTCAGTCTCCCAACCCCACCGTCAGCGAACGCTGCTTATCGACCGGTTTACATTTGTCTTGCACTTACAGAATAAGGTGGGAGTTGAGGTCCAGTAGGAACGCTTGAAGGGAACTCGTGCAGACAGGGGCGGAAGCCGTTTGTGTCCTCACTTAGCGCTCTTGGCCAGGCAATTTTCCTCCATCTGTACTTCGCACACACTCATTACTCTCCCTCAGGCAATTATGGCAAACATTCACTTCAAAGATTCTCAGTTCTGTCATAATTAGAAGCCCGAGAGGCACTCATATCTAAGAGTTCTGTTCTAATTAAGAAACCATTGTACTGCAAAGCTCTTCGCGGGGAGTGCCTCCTTCTTATAAAAATGGGGGGATATTTTTTCTTTTATCACTTCTCCATATTTAAAGAATAATAGAATTGACCTTAAATAAAAAAAAAAATTCCGTCAAGCAAAAAACCTAAGAAAGTCCAAGAAATCTTAGTCAGCCCCAAGGGAGGCTTACTCAAGAGTAAACTAAGCATATTTCACATGTACCATTAAGATGGATGTAGATGGGAGTATAACCTATCGTAAGCTGGAGAGGGGAATGATTTTAATACCACTAAGCCTAGCTTAATACAGACCGGAAAGAAAAGGTGGGGAGTTAACGCAGACTTACATATAAAAATATATATTCTAAAAAAAGCGTTTTTTGTAAAAACGTTAAAGAACATGAACATCATAATAAAATTGTATTTTACCCCTGTTATGTTCAACTTAACTACTCAACTACTATATCATGATATTTTACCCAAATAACATTAAAAATGTATTGATTAAAAACTTTTAAACCCACTTTTACCCCATTATATTTCAAATAAATTTTTTTTATTCTATTCCCTAGCACTTAATTATTTAAAATTTGCGTGGGATAATATAGCACAATAAAAAAATAACGAGAGTCGTCTATATAGCTAGACAATGTCAGCTCCTTCGAGCATTAAATGATGCATTCGTTTTTCTCGGAGGTTAGACTCTCTACACTAGTGCTGGGAATTTACTAAGTTATCTGGCTCTCCCGGTTGCGTAAGTGGCTAACGCGCTTGCTCAGATAGCAGGAGATCCACGTTCGACCCCTGGCTGGGACAGTTTGATTTCTTTATTCTATTCCCTAGCATTTAATCGTTTAAAATTGACGTGGGATAATATACCACAATAAAAAATTAAAAAATAATTACAAAATTACAAAAAAACAAACATTGGTTTCATTACTTTAAAAGTAAGAGGTCCTACCGCCAATTGAACTTACAATCTTAAATGTCTTTCTTAATATGTGCTTATTTTATGAAATATAAATGTCATGTTACACTTTATGCCTATTTTATTTTATACGTTTTTTCTTCACACAAATAATAGCGAAGAAATTAAGAATTTAAATCTTTGTCTCCCCTCTCCCTCAACTATTTTTAGCTATTAATGAAATCATTGAACGGTTTTAATCTATGGTATCTTTGTTTTAAAAATTGCTTTAACTAGAACTCGCACAGACAAATATATATGTGTATATATAAATAAACTTTTAACGGACTATAATATTAGATTCTCTTATATGGGATCTGTAAAGTTCTGTTTATCAATATTCGAGTCATAGTACCAACGTGAATAGCTTGATGAGTAACTACAGGAAATTTGCTAAAAAGGATATTGAATATCTAGTCATAAATACTTGTCATTTATCATATATCTATTATCTGCGCACACAATTCTTTTGAAATAGAAGTATTGAAATCATAGATTTTTTGGGATACTTAGAAAATATTTTTTTCAGTTAGAGTGAGTTTTTACATTAAAGTATATTATCTCTTAATAACAATATATTTAAATTTCTCAAATACACGACATGCTATATGGTGCAAACATTGATGATTAAAAAAAATTACTAGCATTCAAAATTATTAGATATTACACTAGAATTACACTAATTATCGATATGAGAATAAAATTAAAAATATTTTCATGTGAGAAAAACAGCTTCATAAAGATGCCGAAACATATCTATTAAGTTCAGTCATCGAAATACGCAAGAAAACTCATTAAAAAGAAAGAAAACTCCACTTTTTTTTTAGAGGATATGGGATGTGGGTGTCAATCACAGGGGTAAAAACTAGACTAAAATGTTGACAGTTTTGGAATATTTAAATCCTTCATCAGGGCCTACATTACAAAAGAAAATTATACTACATAAAAGATCAGTCATATATTTACAACATAAATAATTATTCAAAAATACCATGCTTACAAATAAATGAAAATAAACTGAAGATATAACACTAATGAAAATAAAAATAAATCACAACTGAACAACCATAAACTAATTGGGCTTGCTACCTCCCTCAGGGAATAAATACACCGACCTGCCTACAATCGGGGGGATTGTACCCCCTTCTTCCCACCACATCCTGAGCCAAGGCATGACAAGACATTAAATATCCTCTGAAATTCATTCTCTCTTAAACAATTATAGGATTTGAGTATGTATCTATGAGTTGCAATATGCAGGAGGATGAGAACTTAGTGATTCTCTCCTCCCATCCTGATTCCAAAACCGCTTTTAACATTTTACAAAACCATCTTGATGCTATTCAGCAGTGGTGCAGCAAATTGATAATTGAAATGAATGAGTCCAAATGCGTACAGGCAAATTTTCAGCTAAGAAAAGATTCTCCTGATAATGTTACATACAATAACATCCCTATACCTCTCTCTGATTTAGTCCGTTACCATGGGTTCCATCTTGACTCACGACTAAAATGAAGTGAACATATTAAAATCAAGCGACAAGAACTCAACAGACGCCAAGGACTCTTATACAGCCTTAATAAATAGGCGCTCACAGCTCACAATAGAAAACAAACTGACTCTCTACAAGACCATAATACGACCAATCTTGACCTACGGTACAGAACTCTGGGGTGCCGCTAAGCTTTCAAAATCCAGCGAATACTATCATTTCAGTCCAAAATGCTTAGAATAATTGCTAACGCTTTATATTATGTGTCCGACTCCACCCTTCATCACGAATTTAATATTCCTTTCGTCCAAGACCTTATCTACACCCGCCTCAAGCTCTTCCATAGTAAACTCCTAGTTCATCCTAATCCATATACCCAATCCCTGTCGTTGGACTCGAATCCTCACAATCCACCCGACAAAACGGAGATGGCTTCGCGACCTCCTGGACCTTAATGCCTAAACGTATTAGGAGTGGGGTCGATGGGCTCCTCCCTGCACAGTGATGATCATTTATTTATTTTCTGTTATTTTATATATATATCTCTCACCAAATTACAATTTATTAGCTTACAGACTGTAATAAATAATGATTTATTTATTTTTTAAATTATAAAGAAAAATAATAAAAAGTATGGCACAACTTAGTCTTCTCGAAATTTTTCTTCAATATTATATCGATATATTGGCTAGCAAAAATTATTATTTTTATTATTATTTTTTATTTTTTTTTTTTTCAGTGTGCGAACCAGAATGCAAGAATGGAGGTCACTGCCAGGAGAATAATCAATGTCAGTGCCCGCCCAATACAAGTGGAGATCATTGTCAAAACTGTAAGTATTTTTTCTACATGATTCTAGGTATGTTTCTTGTAAAAATTTTTACCACTAAAATTTTAGATAATGGATCGCATATATTAACATTTTACATAAGAGTTCACGGTACAAGTAGAATTATTAGGAAGAAAAATAATAAATTAATGTTTGTACTAACTTTTGTGTTCACTAGTTTTTCGTGCCCTACAGATCAAAGTGATAGAGGCACATGAAAAAAATTATGCCGTCACGTTGAAACTAAGTAGAAATCTTTTACTTTTTTTTTTATTATTTTTTTTAATGATATCTTCATTTACTACATTATATTTATAAAACATCTTGCATTTTGATGGCATAGTACATGTAAAAAAAAAGCAAATATATACATAAAAAATTAATCAATTAATTAAATGTCTTTAAAGCAGGAAGATGAGGCCCATTGACCCCACCCCCAATAAATTTAGGCGTCAAGGCCCAAGAGATTAAAACAAATGGTTGTATTAAATAATTGAAATTATTTTTAATTTATCCATCTTTAGTCATACATTTTTGTCACATATTGAATTATATGCATTATAATATTACATTATTATTATATTTTAATAAATAAAACCTAGTATAATACTCTTTATATAATATTACCATTGGTATAATACCTAATCCCTTAGTGTAGTGTACAATAAGATATTATAATTAAATAAATTAAAATGTGATTTTCTGTGGAATACAGAAAAGTAAATTATACAGCTACATAAAGGTGGAGTTCATAAACACGAGACAAAATCAACAAAAATTAAAACCCAGATTTAATAATATCTTCGATTATGAATGGCAGTGATAAAATCATTTTTTTATTAGTGCAGCAGTGTATTAGTAGTATATTATTAAATTCACTATTTTAGTATTGGAGAAACTCACTATTTTATTAGTGGAGAATAAAATGATCTCATTAAATTAAATTATGTTAGATTCTTTATCTGTAGTAAAGGAATTATTTGATATGATTGAGCTCATTGTCTCCAAGACAAATATTTGCTCTTTAATGGGCTTGATTCAATGACCAATGGCAATTATAATTGATTTGTGGCCCTCGGTCAGACGAATATCGCTAAATTTTTTCGATGTTCCGGATTTTATTTATTTGTAATCAAAGTTGCCTATAAAATAAAACAGACACGGCCATCAGACAACGTCTGAGGGATTTCTCACAGTAAAGGGACATCTCTAACTGTAGACAGTTTTTGCTTGTAAATAGTTAAATTAAAATTTACAGTACAGATAAACCCCACACTCTTAATTGTTCAATTTCTATTTTTCTATTTCAGTTGATTTGGCTTGCTGCCAATTTTTCTCAGAAAAAATTAATTGAATTTCATGCATAAGCTAATTTAAAATACTTAATTAAAGACATTCCTTTAACTTTATATGCAAAACTAACAACGTTAAAATCCCCTGTACTTCAGTCACCACCTTTTCAAAAATCCCTGTATAAAAAAAATGCCACTAGATTATAGAAACTCCATTGAAAAGTTCAGTTCTGTAAACTCATCAAAATTACCTTAACTGCTATTAGATGATTTTTGTTGGGGTTCGGTCAAGGTAGATCCAAAAAAAAAATACAAATTCCAAATCAGTCGTGGAAATGTGAACTTAGGGACAGGACATCCCCTCTCCTCTTCATGATAGCCCTGAAGATGGCTTACAATGTAAGCCGAAACGTCGGCAGATAATTTTTTTTTTTTAAATACTTTTTTTTTTAAATAACTTTTTTTTAAATACACTTTTTTTTTAAATACACTTTTTTTTTAAATAACTTTTTTTAAATACACTTTTTTTTTAATTTGTATTTTTTTGGATCTACCTTGACCAAACCCCAACAAAAAATCATCTAATAATAATACCTACGGTCAAAAAACTCTCCATTTGAACATTTACCTAAACTGCTCATACACGAAACCAAAATAACACTTCTTACAAATCTAACAAAATAACAAATCTCCTTCGATCTATGGACTTTTTCCTTATAAAACCCCTACAAAATTGTACTTAAATTTCAATTCCTAAGGACTATAAGTTATCAGATACTGTCTGGCGAAAAGGTCGATCTTAAAAATATCCAGTAACATTAAGAATAGGAGAGGGAAGACCTGATATCTTTATATAATTTTTTTCATATATTTTGTTGGTGTGTGTGATTGTAAGACTAACACATTAAGTTGGAAGGGCCAGATAGAATAAGGGAAAGTGATAGAATTATCTAACTTTTGAAGGATGCTGTAGATGAAAACAAGAAAAACTGGTAATAATAATAATAATAATCAACTTCATTTACCACTTGAGACCCCCAAAAAAAAGAAAATAACTTTGAAGGACAATAATAAAAATAAAATAAAAATATTAATTGTCTGAAAAATAATAATAAAAAATAGGTTGAACAGTCCAGAAAACAAGAAAAATGTCCGCAAACAAGGTTTTATTTTTATATCAGGAAACTTATTCTTCGGCGAGGTAATTTTTTGGTTAAATGCCGGTGTTGCTGGCAAACAATTTAAGCTTTATTTTTTTCAATTGAAATAACAGTGATAACACTGTCGAGGGTAACAATTGCCGAACATATACTTCATACCAAGAATGAGGAAAGTTATGTTAAGCTGAAGTTTAGTGCCTAACTACATGAAATAATCCCAGCACTTATGCATTAATCGCACTGGCAAACTTATTTCAACAGACACCTGCGGTGCTGGCTGCCAGAACGGAGGCACGTGTGTGGGGCCAGGCCTCTGTGAATGCCCCCACAACTCGACTGGACTACTCTGCGAGGTGCCTGTCTGCGAGCCGCCCTGCGAGAACTCCGCCACCTGCGCTCCGGGGAACATCTGTCTTTGCCATTCACACTCCTCTGGTCCTAGATGTCATGAAAAGTAAGCGACATCCTACAATAATCTCATCAATCAGTTATTATTATTTTGTTTTTGTTAATACCCTTACCAAAATTACAGAAAAAAATATAAGCTATTTTAGTACACACATTAAGTTACATCCTTAACAGAACATTCAAACTTATTAAGACAAATTCATTCAGTAAAATTACTTTAAAAAATGTCATGCTCCATCTATAATATTTTTATTAGATGATTTTAGTTGGGGTTCGGTCAAGGTAGATCCAAAAAATACAAATTAAAAAAAATGTATTTTTTAAAAAGATTATCTGCCAACGTTTCGGCTTACATTGTAAGCCATCTTCAGGGCTGTAGAAATACAATGACATGAGAATACAATAATAATTGACAATAATATAATACAGAATTACCATAATGTAAAGTGATACCAAAAGTTTATTATAATATTTTTTAGTTCCTTATTACACTCTAATATTTTCTTCTATTATCGAATAGAGATGAATAATAAGATTAGATGATTTCTACAAAAAGAGTTATGAGCTACGATTCTTGTATTTGCCTATTCCCAAGTCTAATATATCCGCTCTCTAAGAGTTTATCACTGATACATGCGACATAAATGTAATCAATGATAACCTATAATAAGAACCTCATGATGTTTGTTCCAACAATTAGTGGCTATAGAGGCCCTGGTGAGAAGCACATATTACGGATGTGTTTATTCGCGACTATGGCGGACTAGAAGGTGACAAAACACTAACCGAATCGCCTAAGTTGTCCTGAGCAATAAAGAATGATAATCAGGAATACCCATTCCCAGGAGCAAAACAGAAATCCTCTGAGTTGTAAAAAAAAAAACTAACTGAAGTGAGCAGTAAACATGGTACCTTTGGCTTAGAAGTCAGTGCTACAACCACCGGGCTAATACATATATGTGTATAGTAAACNGAATTCGGTGTCAGAAATAATAAAATATTTTAAATTTTCTTTAAGTTTTGATGAATTTTGAATGATAGAATCACTCATAGAAATAGATTTATTTGCTCTTACCGCATCAAAGTTTGCCATATTTTGTAGGTCTTTTATTAGATGATTTTTATGTTGGGGTTCGGTCAAGGTAGATCCAAAAAAATACAAATTAAAAAAAAAAGTTTTTTATAAATTATCTACCGACGTTTCAGCTTACATCGTAAGCCATCTTCAGGGCTATCATAAATACGAGAGGGGACGAATTGTCCCTAAGTTCACATTTTCGTCAGTCATGGAAATGTGAACTTAGGGACAGGACGTCGTCTCTCATCTTCATGATAGGCAGCCCTGAAAATGGCTTACAATGTAAGCCGAAACGTTGGCAGATATTTTTTAAAACATACACTTTTTTTTTTAATTTGTATTTTTTTGGATCTACCTTGACCAAACCCCAACAAAAAATCATCTAATAATAATACCTACGGTCAAAAAACTCTCCATTTGAACATTTACCTAAACTGCTCATACACGAAACCAAAATAACACTTCTTACAAATCTAACAAAATAACAAATCTCCTTCGATCTATGGACTTTTTCCTTATAAAACCCCTACAAAATTGTACTTAAATTTCAATTCCTAAGGACTATAAGTTATCAGATACTGTCTAGGGAAAAGGTCGATCTTAAAAATATCCAGTAACATTAAGAATAGGAGAGGGAAGACCCGATTATATAATTTATTTCATGTATGATTGAGTGCAATAAAAAAAGTATTACATTTCACCAAAAGATTAAATTCCAGTAAATAAAAAAAATTTTTTCAAAATAACTAGAGATTAGTTTAGAGAGTAGAGATAGGATTTAATGAAATTAAAAAGAAGGAAAAAAAATCAAGTAGTAATATATATATATATTATACTTGGCTGAATGAATGTAGACTCCTCAATTGTCTAGAAAGTTACTGAGAGAAGGAAGATTGTTTGTCAATATAGTCTTATACATTAAAACAAAATGTAACTAATTGTTTTAATTAGTAAAGTTTAATTAATAGAGGTTTGTATTTATTTCAGGAGCTTTAGAGTCTTATATATTATATAACTCTTCAGTTATATCATATATTTTTGTTGTCCATTCTGACTGAATTTTTTCATATTAAGAATAGATCATTCTTAAGGCCCACAGCTTTAAAAAAAAAAAAAAAAAGAAGATAAACCTTATAATTGAAATGTTTGTGTATTGCCTAATTTTATATTATAATAGATTTTGATGAATGAGAACCGAAATAAAACAGCAATTGACTGGCAGTATAAACCTTACTTCAAAAATAATTGTATCGATAAAATTCGGGCTTTACAGAAAATATCACTGACAGCTGTTTTCTAATAGACTTCTGTTATTATATATTTCCCAAAAGGTTCCTTTTCTATGGAAAGATTATTTGACTGTGAGTTACTTCTCTATGGATTCCCACTAAAGATAACAGAAAGAAGCATAAATATATTGAATTTTCTTTTCCAGAATGTTATTTCACCACAATTCTTAAATATATCCTACTAAATTTGAATCGTACAGGGAGCCAAAAAAAAAAACTACCTTAGCTGAGAAAGTAGAGTTTTTTTGTTTTTTTTTTGTGTCTTTCTAACTCCCTGTACAATTCAAATTAATAATGAAATGTGGGATTGCATTACCACAATTGTCATCATCCTACTAAATTTTCAAGATTATTTTATTTCACAATTTTGATGTGCATAAGCACATTTTTGTAAAAAAAAAAAAAAAAAAAAAAATAGAGAGGGATTTGGTTGAAATCAGAAATTTAATTCAAATACTTTTATGTATTACATAATATTGATGTTTTGTTTAAGTTCTATTAACTTTCAGAAAAAATATTCAACTACAGGACAAGAAATTATTTTTAATTAACTATGATAAAGCATACAGGTTGTTCCTCTGTCTCAAGCCATATTTTGTTGGCTTGAAAGAATGCAAGGTTGACATTTTCCAATAAGCCCGAGCCGCCAAGCAAACATATGTTGTTATGTGCGGAAAATAATTTTGAAGGGTGATATTTTCCGCTAATCTATTGGCTTAGATGAGGGTTACATTGAAGCCATTTTCCACTGAACTATTCTCTCAGAACCTCCTCATTTGATCAGTGAGAGATTTATAAAAAAATTCCTTTCGCTATTTCAAAAGATATGGCATTAAATAAAAAATAATTAATCAGAAATGTATGGTCTTTTTAATCTTCATAATTGTCTACAGAAGCGCAGAACAAATAATCACTGTGATCTGTGAGTTTAGAACCTTGGACATTTGGCTCAGATGTCCAGCAACGTAAATATTCAACCATTTATGTCTCGTTCTTCATATCTAATCTTTATATTACCAACAAACCTGAGTTTTGAGTAGCCATCTTGCTTCAGGATACCATATAGACATAATTTCTCTTAAAGTGTAAGATGCATACTGATCACTTTGTCCGAAACTCTGAAGACTATACTCATTGTTTTTCTTTTAGTTGTTCCTATCGTCTATTTGTACCTTTTTTTTTTTTCACTCAA
Organism: Oncopeltus fasciatus; assembly: GCA_000696205.2. Lineage (NCBI taxonomy): Eukaryota > Metazoa > Arthropoda > Insecta > Hemiptera > Lygaeidae > Oncopeltus > Oncopeltus fasciatus. Next base: position 119,528 of record KZ808361.1, read on the forward strand.
CATCCCTATAGGGCAGGTATATAATCACATTTTGATTTTTTCATATACTTATTTAAAATTAGAAGTTCACTGATTCATCACTAAATCCATAAAAATAGGTATAGTAAATACATTAATGGGGGAGCAGTGTAAATGGGCGAATTCCTCCATTTTGTAAGTAAAAATTATTTGTAACTAAATTACGTTAATATTCTGATTTTTAGTTATTACCATAAAAATCTATGAACAACAAATTTTAATCATCTGTTGAATAAAATCAGTTGGCTTTCAGTAATTTCTGTAATAATATTGTACATTTTATTAAGCAAGAAGTTAAAATAACCTGCTTCTTATTAGATAAGGGAAACAGCGCAGAACAAATAATGTTGAAATTAAAAATGTATGTACATTAAGTTAAAGTTTTTGATTAAATAAGGAAGTTATTAATGATTTTGATGCTCTACCCCTTACAAGGTCCTGAACAAATCCATCACTAAATCCCTTCAAATCCATTTAATCCCTTCCATTTAAACTCTTCAAGAACCATTTTTTTTTTTTTTTTTTTTTTTTTTAAGCAAAACTTGAATGCATTGTGTCAAAAAATAAGAAATTCTATTGCTAGAAGATTAATAAACATCCTGAAACTAAAAATTTAAGTCCCGTCCTGAGCAAGTTTTTATTGAGAAATAAAAGCATGTCCAGTGCCATGGATGATTAGAATAGGGTGGCTGTAGATAGACCCTCCTTACACTACCCTAAGTAGCTTACAGATAAGCTAAATAAATAAATACATAAAACATATAATATCACAAACATATACGTATAATTGAATGACAGCCATTTCCTAGACAAGATCGTTGAGGATTTTAAGAACTTTTCATCAATGTAATTACTAACGAACGTTAATGTATTCTTTAAATTCACGTTAATTTAAATCAGTCAAATAATACAACTGAACTTAAAAAATTTGTGTTAGCTCATCAAAAGCCTGACACACTTCTCATGCCATGTCATGTACAGAATTTAAAAGAAATAAATAACAGAAAATTTTAATTAAATGTTACAACTAGATAAAGAAAATGCTAATAAATAATGTTTAAGTCAAGCAAGGAAACTTACTATTCCACTTTGTAATCTCATAGGGCACTAATTAGAGGTGGTAGCGAAGAGCTAGTTCCCAGGGAGTTTGGGAACTGTCACTATCAGGTAATAAGTACCATGAATCGAGGTATGTAATGACTAGTAAGTTAATCCTCATCCGGTTTGGGACGAAATAAGATGAAGTGGAGAATGGTTTTAAAGGAAAACACAATTAAAATATCGTCAATGTATCCATCATTATTAGGGTTACATAAAAATGTATAATACACACAATAAATAAAAAATAAGGAAGATATTTAAGAATGAACTAGGAGTGTTGGGCTTGCCACAACTCCCTTCTAACTTGCTGTCTAGAGTCAGCCACAATGTCATAACATTCCCCTACCAATGTCCGCTTTCACTATCAATCTTTCTCATTCCTAAAATTATCAAGTTAACTTGTCGTGTCTGTGGATTCAACCGTCATGTTACTTTGCTGAGATTTGACGGTTTCCAACTTTTAAGGAACCAACAGGTCGGCGCAGTCTAAAAACATTCTTGAAGTAGTATCAACAAGAGATTTATTGTTTATTGAATCAGGCAATTTAATATTAATATCCTAGATAAAATGGGAAAAAAAAAGAAAAAAAAAAACCAGTCTAGCTCAAATGAAAATAATGTTTTGAATTGCTGTAGGAAGTGCGAGTACAGGCCAGTCCAAGAGCCCTACACTAGAGGCTTCAGGAGGCTGGTCAAGAAGAGGTATGAAACCAAGTGCGAGCCCTGGAGCTGGAAGTCTTGCCTCAGAACAGTTCCTCAGTATCAGACAGTGTACAAGACGTTCTACAGGACTACATACAAATGCATCGACCAACCATGAAGCTAATGTGAGTAATTCTAAAAAGTAACTACTAAAATAACAGCTCCAACTGAATAAAACAGAAAAGTTAATATTTACTGTTTGTTGATTTGGAAGGAACACTCGAGGCTTTTCCGATAGATTTGAATGAAATGTTACTTATGTGATAAAAGAAAAAGAAATACAAAAAAGGGTTTTTATTTTCAAAAAAGGGCTTTTGGTCTACGTTTCTACCTGAATTTCCGACTTTCTTCAGCATGTAACAAAAACTAAAATATATGAGATGCTGATAACTAAGATTACAAAAAACATTCACAAATTAAAGAGACATTAATTACCATTTCTGGTAATCCTCTACTCTTATTCGTCCGATTTCTTTCAATAACGAACTTAGTCTTTTGAGTTACATTTAAAAGCGATAAGACAAATTTCATTTTAAAAAAAAGAATAATTAATTTCGACTTCTTAAAGCTTAAAATTAAAATTTAAGGCTCCCCAAAACTCCTGCCCCTAATTGCCCGTTTTGGCTGTGAAGCTCCAAAAACATTTATTTTGTTAATAAACAAATGTGTTTTGATTTTAATTTCCCTAAACTAGATTTAATTAAGAAAAACTATGACCGGGAGAGCATTGACAGTTGGTGTGTGTGTGTGTGTGTGTGTGTGTGTGTGCGTGCGTGCGTGCGTGCGTGCGTGCGTGCGTGCGTGCGTGCGTGCGTGCGTGCGTGCGTGCGTGCGTGCGTGCGTGCGTGCGTGCGTGCGTGCGTGCGTGTGTGTGTGTGTAGCTATAGCAAACATATGTGTGACTAATATTTTCGGTGTATAGTAAATAGTCATTTACTCTGAGGAAGTAACGGAAATAATTTTTAAAATCTGCCATGAGAACTACCTCAATAGCAGCTACATTCCTTCATAAATCGCTTATGAATTAACATACATAACATGAAAAAAGAAATTCATTGTTTTTTGGGGGTTCCACATTCACATCTAGATGAACAATCATTTGCATGTTTAATTATGAATAATTAATCAAATTGTAAAAGAAGAAAATTAAAGACAATAACAAATTAACTAATAGCAAAAATAACACCAATTATTAAATTGATACCATTTATTTCAAAATTAAACTGATAGAGGGGCCACCCAACCCTTTCTTAAGCGACTTCCTTCTTTAAATGATAAAATAATATTTAACAATTGCTTCTAAAAGATGTGTAAAATAGTAAAAATTAAAATGTTACTTACATTAATACTTAAGATAACAATAAATAATATTAAATATATTTTTAAATAAAATTACTAGAACTGTGTGAACATAAACTAAGCTGTCAAGCAAGAGCTGCATTAACTTAGCCGATTTTCTGCTATTATGTCCCACAAACGTTTTTGTAGCTCCAATAAAAAAATAAATATCAATATTATAAGTTATGGTCGTTCTCACGTCATCTGCTCTCAATCTAAAATCAATTCTTTCACCAGTTTGGAATAAAAATCGTAATAGCAAATTTACTTTTATTTTTTAAAAGCAAGGGGGCCACCTAACACTCCAAATTATGATCATAAATATGTTCCTTAATACGTACTTTTTGTACTCTGGAACTGGATACTTCTGAATCAAAGTCAGTAAAACAACAACAGAAGTTTCCATTAAGTAAGTTGTCTCCTGTTTTACTAAATAAGCTCCCAGAAAATTATACTATTTTAGAAAACAAATTAACTGTTTTAGAAATTATATATATATATTTATATAGTCCGCACTGAATGATATTTTTCTAAATTACTATTCCACTTTGTAATCTCATAGGGCACTAATTAGAGGTGGTAGCGAAGAGCTAGTTCCCAGGGAGTTTGGGAACTGTCACTATCAGGTAAAAAGTACCATGAATCGAGGTATGTAATGACTAGTAAGTTAATCCTCATCCGGTTTGGGACGAAATAAGATGAAGTGGAGAATGGTTTTAAAGGAAAACACAATTAAAATATGGTCAATGTATCCGTCATTATTAGGGTTACATAAAAATGTATAATACACACAATAAATAAAAAATAAGGAAGATATTTAAGAATGAACTAGGAGTGTTGGGCTTGCCACAACTCCCTTCTAACTTGCTGTCTAGAGTCAGCCACAATGTCATAACATTCCCCTACCAATGTCCGCTTTCACTATCAATCTTTCTCATTCCTAAAATTATCAAGTTAACTTGTCGTGTCTGTGGATTCAACCGTCATGTTACTTTGCTGAGATTTGACGGTTTCCAACTTTTAAGGAACCAACAGGTCGGCGCAGTCTAAAAACATTCTTGAAGCAGTATCAACAAGAGATTTATTGTTTATTGAATCAGGCAATTTAATATTAATATCCTAGATAAAATGGGAAAAAAAAAGAAAAAAAAAAACCAGTCTAGCTCAAATGAAAATAATGTTTTGAATTGCTGTAGGAAGTGCGAGTACAGGCCAGTCCAAGAGCCCTACACTAGAGGCTTCAGGAGGCTGGTCAAGAAGAGGTATGAAACCAAGTGCGAGCCCTGGAGCTGGAAGTCTTGCCTCAGAACAGTTCCTCAGTATCAGACAGTGTACAAGACGTTCTACAGGACTACATACAAATGCATCGACCAACCATGAAGCTAATGTGAGTAATTCTAAAAAGTAACTACTAAAATAACAGCTCCATTTGAATAAAACAGAAAAGTTAATATTTACTGTTTGTTGATTTGGAAGGAACACTCGAGGCTTTTCCGATAGATTTGAATGAAATGTTACTTATGTGATAAAAGAAAAAGAAATACAAAAAAGGGTTTTTATTTTCAAAAAAGGGCTTTTGGTCTACGTTTCTACCTGAATTTCCGACTTTCTTCAGCATGTAACAAAAACTAAAATATATGAGATGCTGATAACTAAGATTACAAAAAACATTCACAAATTAAAGAGACATTAATTACCATTTCTGGTAATCCTCTACTCTTATTCGTCCGATTTCTTTCAATAACGAACTTAGTCTTTTGAGTTATATTTGAAAGCGATAAGACAAATTTCATTTTTAAAAAAAGAATAATTAATTTCGACTTCTTAAAGCTTAAAATTAAAATTTAAGGCTCCCCAAAACTCCTGCCCCTAATTGCCCGTTTTGGCTGTGAAGCTCCAAAAACATTTATTTTGTTAATAAACAAATGTGTTTTGATTTTAATTTCCCTAAACTAGATTTAATTAAGAAAAACTATGACCGGGAGAGCATTGACAGTTGGTGTGTGTGTGTGTGTGTGTGTGTGTGTTTATACATA
>KZ808361.1:136313-151219 GCA_000696205.2 Oncopeltus fasciatus
TAATTAAAAGATAAAACAAAATAAAATAATGAGGTAACATAATTTATTTTTATTACATGTGCAATACTAAATTATTAATGGAATGAAATACCTCAGTTTTGTAGCTCCACAAATTCATCTGAACAATAGTATTTGTAATTTCCTCTTTCTTTAGCTAATTTATCAGCTTCAGGAGGGCCTCTGCTTCCAAAAACATATGGAAAAGGTTTTAATCGTTTGTTTTCTATTTTTTTTAACAGAGGTGTAATAATTCGCCAAGCTTCTTTCAGTTCATCTGAGCGCACAAAATGCATCTGAGATCCACAAAATACATCTAAAATCAATCTTTCATAAGCCTCAATTGATTTTAAATCTTTATACTTTTTACTAAAAGTTAGATCAAGATCATTTTCTTCTGTTTGGAATGCCATTCCAGGAGATTTTATCATTAATTTAATATATACAGCTTCATCAGGCTGAACTCTAATCACAAGTTCATTGCGTTTTGTATTTGGGAAAATATCACCAGGAGGGTATCTATATTGAATTCTTATCTCAGCTTTTCTTTCATTAAGTGCTTTCCCACAGCGAAGAATAAAGGGGATACCACTCCATCTTTCATTATTTATAAATAATATGGCTGAACAAAATGTTGGAGTTATTGAGTCTTTTGGTATTGTTGGATCATCTGTGTAACTTTCCTTTTGCTTACCTTGCCCATCTTGATTACCAACGTACTGTCCTAAAACAATGTCATTAAGGTCCAGTGGTTTAATACACTTAAGTACACATACTTTTGCATTTCTTATGTCCTCAGTTTCAAGTAAAGGAGGCTTTTCCATAGCTATGAGGGACAGTATTTGCATTAAGTGGTTCTGCATTACATCTCTTATTATTCCATATTCATCAAAGTAACTTCCTCGGCCTTCAACACCAAATGTCTCCTTGAAAGTAATTTGAACTGAGGCAATACATTGCCTGTTCCATGAGGAAGAAAATACATTATTCCCAAATCTCAGAATTAATAAATTCTGTACCATTTCCTTCCCCAAGTAATGGTCAATACGGTATAATTGCTCCTCTTGGAAAAGTGCTGCTAAATGCAAAGAGAGCTTTTTATAAGACTCTGTATCCTTTCCAAACGGCTTTTCTATAACTATGCGATTCCACCCACTATTAGACATACAAGTGGATTTTAGATTAGTGGTTACACTTTCAAAAACAAAAGGTGGAAGAGCTAAATAGAAAATTCTATTAGCTGTATCATTAAATGATTGATATTGCAGTAATATTTTGTTTAATTTAACAAAGTCATCGTGATCATCATAAGATCCTCTAATATATTTGTTGTGTTCCCAGAATTGTAAAAATCTATCTTCTTCTCCTTGCTTAAGATTCATGAAAGCTTCACAACGGCTTTTCAAATCTTCAACTGTTAATTTTGATCTAGCATAGCCAAATATCCAAATATTTTCCGGTAATAATCCATCACGAAACAATCCCCATAATGCAGGGTATGTCTTTTTCTTGGCAAGATCGCCAGAAGCCCCAAAAACAATAAAAAAATGGCATGTAACCATATTCATTTTGGTGCTTTCACAAGATGAACCCGGCTCCATCTTCGTAATGAATAACTACCAAATGTGATCTATCTCCATGGGAGTGACGTCACACAGCAAACTTCAGTACTAAGACTTTTAAGTTACGCTGTGTGACATAAACTCCCACTGAGACATATATAACCAAACAAAACATATAATTACTAAGTAAAAAGTACTCACCTGAATAGCTGAAAAAAAATTAATTCATCAATTTAATAAAAACACTTCATTATAAGTTTACATGGGATTCAATAGCCTTATAGCTAACTAAATTAAGACTATTCTTGACAAATAAATACAAACATAAATATCAGAAGTTTATCGAGCTATAGGTAACTAAATTCACTATATTACCAATTACTAAATTTGAAGTTCCTTTTTGAGCTGTTCTTATGAGATTCACCGCATGAAGTATGTTGAAATTATCCATTAAAAAGTTTAGCACTGACCACTTCTCTTCCCAGTTCTGAAGAAAAGTGAAAAAAAAGTTGGGTGAGTGGGGGTGGGAGGAGCAAGAGTAAGTATGATTTATGCTCCCTCCCTCCTTATAAAAATTTATAAAATATGGCCTGTCATAATTACAAGTATATAGTGCATTATGTAAACATCTTAATAGATTGCACAGGTTTCCAAAAGGAGAGAAACAAACTTGACCTCCCAACAGACATGACGGAACTTCTTAAAAATAATTCGTAACACATAGCAAACTTATTTCTTTTTCTGAAAAATGTAAATATTCTAGATAAGATTTAAATTCATAGAAAACTAACACCATATTCAATAATATGATTTATTGTTAAATTTATTACAAATCTCTATTTACGCAAATCTAACTGTCACCGAGCTATTGAATTAAACCATATATATTCTTTTTATAACCAAATCTTATTCAAACATTCAAGAATTATCTGAATAATTAGATGTGGCATCTTTAGGTGCCAATTCTAATACTGAAAATCACAGCCTAGTCCGGTTTGGTGTATGGCCGGGTCCTCTCTTCTCGTGGTCGCAAGTCCTCGGCTACTCCCGGCTCTCTGGCAGCTGTTTAGGTCCCGGGCTCTGGAGAGACGCAAGCAGTCTGGTTGGCAGGGGGTGAACGCGTCTCACCTGTAGAGCTACGAAACTATTTATAACGCACAACACAGCAAGGAGAGCAGCTGGGCGTGGCCGTGGCAGTGATCGGGGGGTGGGGTTTTGGCCAGGGAACTTGACTCAACAAACCTTACAATAAGACTGGTATCATTTATTACATTAAGTCACTCACTCATATACTAAGAACTGCTAAAAGAAAAATGGTCTGATCTCAATTTTATTTATTCTAGCATAATAATGAATAGGTTGTAGAATGCCCTTAATACATTTTAAAACAAATTTATATGAAGAATCTGCTCTCTTCTGGGGCAATATGACAATCCATTTGTTTGAAAACAGCATTCTTGATTATTAGATGATTTTAGTTGGGGTTCGGTCAAGGTAGATCCAAAAAAATTCAAATTAAAAAAAGGTGTATTTTTGAAAAGATTATCTGCCAGTGGGAGGCGGAAGGTTGGGGAGAAGGTAAGAGGCGGAGGGTACAAAGGAAAAGCGGCCTCTTTGAAAAGGGGGCAATAAAAAGGACAAGGGAAAAAGAAAGGGTATTATTGGGAATAAGTAACTTTGGAACAGGGAAAAAGGTTTGACAGGTTTATTAAGACGGAGAGGCCGCTTTCTTTTTGTACCTTCCGCCTCTTACCTTCACCCTAACCTTCCGCCACCCACTTTGTCTCTCTGAAAAATTATATTTCGTCATAGTCGTGGAAATGTGAACTTAGGGACAGGATGTCCTTTCTCGTCTTCATGATAGACAGGTGTGGTAAATCACTGTTTCAATGATATTCAATTATTTTTTAACAAGTTGTTGTCTGCATGTTTTAAAATTCTCTTATATAGCTTTCTACATTTATACTTTTGATGTCACATTACATTATGGTAATTCTGTATTATAATATTGTCAATTATTATTGTATTCTCATTACATTGTATTTCTACAGCCCTGAAGATTGCTTACAATGTAAGCCGAAACGTTGGAAGATAATCTTTTAAAAAAATACATTTTTTTTTTTAAATTTGCATTTTTTTGGATCTACCTTGACCGAACCACAACTAAAATCATCTAATAGTAATATCTACAGTCAAAAAAACTCTCCTTTTGAGTATTCTTGATTTTATGGCTCACCCACTAGTTATTATAAATAACCATTCTAGGAGTCCCACTCCTTACTATATGTCTAAACATTCATGTCTGGAACAACAGAAATAAATGAAGAATGACTTCTGAAGATCTTTAGTTTTTCTGTTTCATATGAAGAGTAAAATATTTATATTGTCTAACTCAAACTCTATAGTAGGGGTGTGCGTAGTTTATTATTTATTTATTTATTAAGTGTCGGTGACACAATTTATTTCTAAATGCAAATTAACTTGGTATATAGCATAAAAATGATCATTTAAAAATATGCTTTTTAAACCAACAAAAGAGAATGGTCTGGGAGATGCTTGGAACAAAAAATTTGATTAAGAAAATTTTTTACCTTCTACTGAATTTAATTTTTATTTAAGTGGTCCAAAAATTGATACAAGAGCATTAAAATAATTATTCAAAACATTTTCCTGTGATAAGCAAAATTTCATCATTAGGAGTAGGGGATAATTCAAAACCAGACAGTTTATTCAAAAATGTTCTATTATTTTTTTTCCTAAGATCCTGGAGGCCAAGATTTTTTTTCAGCATCATTTTTCTGCACTACTAAATTGATTATACAGAAATGTAGTTCAAAAGCCAGGAAAATAATTATATTAGGTGCTTATCTGAAATTCAAAACCTGATTAGGAAATTTTTTAATGCTTATTACTTAATTTATATTTAAATGAACAATACTTGAGAGAGCACTTTTAATTATTCAAAAATACTTTCTATTTATCATTAAGAATGATGGGAAGTTGGTTGGTCAAATTAAAAAGGATTAAACACATTGGTTAACAATTAATTTATTTTTTTCTCTTGCTCAAGCAGTTATTATTTTCATTTAAACACATCATAACTTGTGAATCCACAACAAATGGATTGTCAAATGGTTATTGATTTTTTTTTAAATATTAAAATATACTTTCTGTAAATGGGCAAGATTAATTGATAAGTGTGGAGGTTTACTTGAAAATCAAAATTTAGTAGAAAGATTTTTAAAAAAACTATCATTCTTAATTACATTCTAAATTCAATGAATTTTGGTTCTTAGTATTAAAATAAATCATCATAATTAGACTTAATTATTCAAAAGTAGCAGTGGTGTTTATCTGAAATTCAAATTGTAGTAAAAACATTAAATAGTTGCAATATTAATTGAGAAATTTCTCACTGAGTGATTTTTTTGGTTTGCACAATTTCTTCATGTGAAACCTGTAATTTGCTGTAGACGAGTTGTCATCCTTAGACTGATGGATCTTAGTAATCTTGGGCTCTGTTTTCCTTTTTCATTTTTGGTGTAATACCAGAATAATGACCCCTGTCCTCTCTCAGGATAGATCACACTAAACTCCTACTGGTTCACTAGTGCCACGACTATAGAGCATCCTGGTAGGGAACTAGCTAGTTCAGATTTGCCTAAAGATAGGGTAAAAGCTAAATTCCTTGTGTAGAATTTTAGATGGCATTCATGGCCATTACAGATGTTATTTACATCAGTTCAAATTCATAGAAGATCCAAATTGCTTCTCTGATGAATCATCGTAACAAAGTTTGGATCACCTGATCATCAATTGTCCTCCTTTCGAAAATACCAGAGTAATATAAGAAATAATGACAGAAGGAATAACCTGCACAGCTTCCAAACCAAAACTGATTTCCAAAGATAATTATCATATTTTCAAAAATTTATTAGAGAGATGTTAACAGATCAAATATTGTAATATACTAAATTAAATAACTGTAAGTGAAACGTAATACATCATGTGGTATGTTAAATGAATAAACAGTGTTCTCTTAAGGTTACTATGAGAAGGAAAGATAATAAAATAAAGAAAACACACACATAAACACAAATATACATGTGTTTGTATATACATATATATAAATTCAATGAAGTAATATCTCATGTTTAGAGAAAAAAATTATTAATAATTTTAATGAAAAAAACTTTTACCTGCTCTGTTTTGCTAGAATATGTAAGTTTTAAAATTATATTATTGAAAACAGGAAATAAAATACTAAAGCACATATAAAAGGTTTCAATTTATTAACATTCACATATCCATGAAAGAGTAATATATGTTTTGAATTTGTACTTGTGAACATTTTTAAATACTCAAACTAGTTCTTAACAAATAATTTTATTTCTTTAATTGTAATATACATTGTTTTATAGAGGAAAGGTCTTCTTAAAGAAGGAAGATCTTCCTAAAGAACATAAACATTTGTACTACTTGAAACTATTTAAATTATTCAGAGATCATTAACTTTCATGAAATATTACATAAATTACTCAAAAGACTTTTTTTAAATTAGTATGCAAATATATTTATAAAAATAAAATAAATTAATGAAAAACTCATTACATCTTATCATTAATAAAAAATAATTAAATTTACTAGTATAGCCTCTCTGGAACTAAATAATTTGTAGGACATTATGAAAATTAAATATGGATAATTTTTTCATATCCTGAGTTATGTTTTCTCCTCATCCTCCTTTTCACTATTTTAGAAACAAATGAGAATTTTTTTCTTTTTCATGAACACTCCTTTTATTTCCATAAAAAAATTTTTTTTTTTAATTTAAAAAAGATCACATAGTTTATGTCAAGGTTTTATCCAATATAGATTGTGAAAATATCTTCTATGTTTAGGGGAGATTTAATTGACTGCAACATCCATTACTAAGGGAAGGTCAACTAGTAATTTACAACTGCAATCAATGATTAATCAAGTCGCAGTTCAAGAAGTAAATAATTAATTTAAACTTAGGACCTATTTTGAATTAACTTGATACAAATAATTTCTCTATTTTAAATAACACATATCTACTTTGGATATGTGTATCAGTTTTGAATGCTATGTTTGAAAATGGCAGGAGGCTGAAATATTATTTTTTGACCTAAGTAGGCCTGGATTAAAGGGTTAGTCTTAGGTGCCTTGATATGGCAGTTTTTCTAGCCTTTACTTTCACCTTCTTAATATTTATTAAATTATTATGTCTTTCATTTTTACAAAACTACTTTCTTTGTTAGGTTATCTCCAATTAAATATAAAATCCTTAGAACAAATTTCCTGAACATGTTCAGAGAATAGGATTATTATACAAAAAATTGGTTTATCTGGAAATTATACAAAAGGGGTTTAAATTAGAAAATACTTTTTCAAGTCTAAATATTTCAATTTCTAAAAGAATTCAAGAAAAGTTTTGTCTTATAATAGTTTCTAACAGGATGAACATAAAAAAAACAAGAATTTCTAATGTATCAAACAGAATTATTGAAGATATAAAAAATGAATTCCATTATGGAAGCTGAATGAGATTTGCCTTAAGAGAGGGCAAATGCTGAATTCCTATAAACTTTTGTAGAAGAATTTTAGATGGCATTCATTGGTTGGTTTTATTGGTTTTTAGCTAACATTTAATTATTGGTATTTGTTAAATTTAATTTAATAATAATTTTAGTTGTTCCGAGAAATAATAATCTAATGATATAATTAAACTAATCAACTACTGAAAGGCTAATGATATAAGTGTGAAAATAAAACATAGAATAATGTTCTCCAATCATATTTAGGACTTGGGCAACACCAGGCTCATAATCAATAAGAAGAACAATAACCCTCCTATGTAACACACTTATCTCCCAGTCTTTGTATAGGAGACCTGGACCACAACCAGAGACGAATGCCAGAATCTATGAGAGGAGGATCCTTAGAAGGATATTTGGAGTAGTTCTCACCCATGAAGGATGGCGTTGTAGGACCAACCAGGAAGTGTACGATTTCTATGATGAGCTCGATATCATTGCTATCATCAAGCAAGCCTGACTAAGATAGGCTGGGCAAACTAGCACAAATGGTTGAGGGAGGCATCTTGCAGAATCTGCTCACAATGACTATCCATGGAAAGAGAAGAGTTGGTCCAAGGCAAAGCTGAATAAACTGTGTGGCTGGTGATGCCAGGACCCTGGCATCTGTAAATGGATGGCAGCACTAGACAGATACTCTTGGCAACTGCTAATTGAGAAGACCCAGGCACAAAATAATTTTGTATTGCTGCATTAATTAATAAATTAGCTGCTGGAAGGCTATGGGAGTGAATTGGATGGAGGAGGGGATTAAGTATAAGGGTACTTGAGAGTGTTCAGAATTAAATTAGAGAAAACATGAATGGGAACTCTGGTAGAAGGAAAGAGTTAGCAGCTTAAGAAAAAGGGAATGGTTTATATCAAAAGTTGGAGAAACCAAAGTAATCTTGAGTTCTTTATAACTTATTGATGGGTTAAATGAGAGAAAAATTCTGATAATTTTAATATCTAATTGATAGAAATAATTTTTTTCTTCTTATTTTTTTAAAGTTTTTAGAAAATGGAATTAGAGAACTCGGAACACTCAATTTTTTTAAGAAGCAAGTTCGGAGGGTATGAATGCCATCTTCATTTTACACTAAATAACACTTGGATAATACATCCAAAGGACATAATTATGAATATTAGTTTGGTGATAACTTAATTCAAGCAGGCTAATTGATCCTGAAAGCAATTTAGTTTCATGATAACTCATCAACTTAGAAATTTAGGCATAAATAAAAATTAAAATGTATAAATTTTGTACTAATAAATAAATAGATTCAGTCATAAAAGTATGACCTCTTGGCAATCTTTGCAGTTCTTGCTCTTGAAGAATTTATTCATAGATAGGTGGCATGTCGAAAAAAACTTTATAATTACATCTAAAAGTAGGTATAAAAGGCTAGCCTCATGGAAAATAAGTTTATTTATACATACACACAATACATACATGTGTGTGAGTATATATATATGATCATCAATTGTCCTCCTTTCGAAAATACCAGAGTAATATAAGAAATAATGACAGAAGGAATAACCTGCACAGCTTCCAAACCAAAACTGATTTCCAAAGATAATTATCATCTTTACAAAAATTTATTAGAGAGATGTTAACAGATCAAATATTGTAATATACTAAATTAAATAACTGTAAGTGAAACGTAATACATCATGTGGTATGTTAAATGAATAAACAGTGTTCTCTTAAGGTTACTATGAGAAGGAAAGATAATAANTATTTATTTATCTGTTGTCAATGTTTTTTACATTTACTTTTAATATACACAAAATTAATGAGAAAATTTACTTCATTATTCAGTATTTACATATTATTAAGCTCAAACATGTTCTGTTTGATTAAAAAAATTAGAATCGCCTGTATCAGTTTCTTTATAAAATAGTATTTTCTATATAAAATATAGTAGGGTTAAACTTGAATCTTTAATCTTCCTAGTTACTGTAGTCTAGTTCGAGCATTAATTATGGTTTTTTTTTCTTTGGGCATAAAATTTAATATTTTTGATCTGATACTAAGTTGTAATAATATCAAACATCGAGCATTATGTCTTAGTGGACCCATTTTCATGAATATAAATTTGGACATTTGCAGAGATGTGAGATTCATTACATCATGTTTAATGGTGCAAGTTTTATATATCACAATTTGTCAGTCAGATTAAACTAAAATTAAAGATTTATTTGTAGCTAAAAATCACAGTTGACTCAAAAAACATTAAGAAAATATCATTCACAAACAGCAGCACATAAGCTCAGCTGAACAAGCAAAGTTCAAAGAAATGCAAATATTATTCTTGTGATATGCCATACACCGAGATGTAGCCAGACATTCTTTCAACTCTCATTCGCTGGGCAAAGTCAAGAAGTTTCATCTGTAAGTAATAAGAAATCATTGTAAATTCATTGCATAAAAAAACTAAAAACAAATTTTAATTTTTGGAAGTTTATTTTTTAAAAGCTAAAACACATATTTTAACTTAAATTACTCATATTTAGCATCTTCAAATGAAGTTTAAAAAAAAAAAAATGGTGTGAGGATCACAAAACTTTTTCTTTGCCAGTGCTCTTAGAATACATTTTTTGCCCAAGAAGATAAATCCAAAAATATGATTTATATAATAGCCTAGAGCTCTTATTAAGTGTTTCTAATTGTCACTTTAGGAGTTAAACTTAATTTTGGAAGCATTTTATTTTTCGGCATATTTATTAAGCTTTAATAGGAAGTGATCCATTATTCAGAATAATTTAAGTAAATCAGGGTTTATCAATATCTTCCATAATAAAGATATTTTTTCATCTCTCAAGAAAGTTTTCCAATATTTCCCATTTACCCTTTTATCAATAGGAAACCTAAATACTTCTAATAAGAATCAATAAGTTCATACTGTATGAGGGCTTTTAGTTCCCTAATTTGTATATATTCATAAGGTAAAATAAATATGCAAGACCTAATATGTATGAGATCTTCTAGTTCCCTAATATTATTTTAGTTATTTTTTTAAATTGATACTGGCATTTTGCTATTTCTGCCATTTTCAAAGAACTAACTAATCAAAATAATTACTTTATTAAACATTTCAATAAGTCACAATATTTAATCACTCTTAGTCAGTGACTCATTTGATTTGAAATCATAATATTAATCCTTCTATCTATTTGATATTTGGTCCTGGATTGCAATAACAAAACTTATTGAAATTTACATGAGAGTTAACTACTTGCATCTGCCATAAATATCACAGATCATTTGTATGGTATAATATTTCGACTCTGGAGACCCTCAAATGTGTAACTCATTAATAACTCTACTTTGAATTTTGGTCTTGAGGAATTCACTTACCCATAAATAGGATAAGAAAAATAAAATTATACTAGAATGAAAACAAAATTGTACAAAATAAAAATACTGTCCTTCTTTTGAAATAAGAATAAATATCAGGCATATAAGATAGAAAAAGAGTTAAGAACTAAATAATCTTGCAAGTAAAAAAAAAAAACAAAGAAGTTTTCAAAAACTAACAAAAGTCAGTTACAAAGGAATGACATAAACTAAACATATTTCCCAAAGTTCAATTAAATACAGACAATAAAAGTTAAGTACAAATTTTACCTTAAAACCAAAAAAGCACAATAAGAAGAAAATATAGTGTTTCACAGGCTGCTTTTTAAATAGATTTTGAGTATCTTCCTTACTGTTGGCTTTCATAAAAATGTTATAGAACTTGAATGTTAAGAAAGTTTTATTTTGCTTCATTAGGTTTAATACATTTTTTTAATAACAGTGATAATAATTAATTAATGACAAATATTCAATTTAGTCTTTTTGGAAACTCACCTCGTCCAGTTTTAGCTAAAAATGTATTTGTTCAATGGTTTGCAAAATGAAGTCAAAATACCAAATCTACTTTTTTCAAATTTAAAAAGAGCTGAACACCTCCAAATTACATTCATAAATATATTTCTTAATAGCTTTTATTTGTCAAAATATAATGGAACAAATATGCCAGGAAATTGCATTACGCACCTATTTTATAGATATTTTTTCTTCAGAACACTATTAATAATGAATATATTATCATCCTAAAATTGTGTTGACCTTCTAACCCCCACTCTAATGGTTGAAATTAACCGTTATGAACTCATCAAAGGGGCATCTGGGTAGCCGAAAGGATCTGTTCGGGTTACTTAATCTTGGCACTGAAGTTTCATATCCTGCCCTGAGCTAACTTTTGAGGAGAAATAATTACTTGCTCAGTCATGGATGTTCGGAATAGGATAACAACCTGTTGGTAGCTCCTCATGAGCCTAAGTTTTAGAAAGGCAGGTTAAATATATTTTAAAAAATATAAAGACTCAACAAATGATTTGATGGGGAAAACTCAAATATTAAATTAGGTTAATTAATTTCAATAATTAAAAATGTTTAAATGCACACACACACATGGGTGCGCGCAGGCTCAGATGTGTGCCCACACACACGCATGTACACACACACACACACACACACATATATATATATATTAGAATTTTAATTTTTAAACATTTTTTAGCCTCTCTTATGTAGGATGAGTAATAAATGTAAGACATTATAATACCAATATGAATAGCTTGATTTCCTGCAGGTAAATCTGCTAATAGCAAGATCCAGAAGGTCAGAAATGATATTTTTGATAATAAACTACAAATAAAAATAAAAATAAGTTCACCTGTCTTTCCCTTGTAGTAACATTGCGGCATTCAACTAGGACAACATACATGAACATATTGAGACTATCAGGTGCCTCTCTTGTATAGAAACTGATCCTAGAAAGTCCCAGCTCATCGGGAAGATACATATAGATGTACCTTGCTCCAGTCCAATCTTTCCATGAGTCAACCATCACCTGAAAGAAATTCAATAGCAGCTATTAGAATATTTAATAATAAACTAATTATTGTGAATAACCCCTTATTGGAAAACAATATTTTAACTTGTTTTTTAATATATGCAATTGTGTGAGTATGTATCAGAGGAAAGCTGCATATATGATTTGCCTTCAAGTATTCACAACTTCTTCCTTGGGTACTGAATCAAATAATGTCTTCAAGTTCAAGCCTTAACAGGTAGATTTTATAGTCACAGTCCCACGACTTCTCTATTATTTTTTTCAATGTGAAGGTCTTAGGTTGCTCTGATAGGATTAAATGCAGTTATTGGCAAATATAATCTTAGAGTTGACCAGTTCCTAATATCGAACTTTATGAAATAGAGCATCCTTAAAAATCAGTCCAACTCCTTCCTTTGCTTGGTTCCTTAGTGAAACTCCTGAATGTAACAGGGTATAGCTGTATATCTTATAAACTCTTACGTTTCACTTTGCTGATCCGTAATATACCAATTTTGTAGGCTTCCATTTCCTGAACAATTTCCATTTAGGGAAATCTGGCAGGGGACATTCAAAACAGGTCATTCATTACAGGTACAATATTGCAAATACCACATTTATCTTGCCTTGTTGTTTTTGTAGACAGTCCAAATCCATGGTTCTTTGCAGACTTTTTTAAAACCTAATGTATTTCAATAGGAGTGATAAGACCAGCAAAGGTCATCCCATTACATTGGGATAACAAGGCTGTTGTTCAATTGATATATTGACAAGGCTGGCTACGCTCATGGCATTGAGTCCCAGAAAAGGTGATAAATTGTTTGTTTACTGTATACCTCCTTAGAGCCAATATAGTTTCATTCAAAAAATTATATTGAAACTGAAATAGTTTTAGATAATTTTTAAAGCCCCAGAACCTAAAACCAAATTTTTGAAATTAGTCCTGCATTAGTGTGTGTGAACAAAACTATGACCAAATAGGACAATAGATCAAAGTTATATTTTCAGATTTCATAGGCTAGAGGTTCAGAATACCCATTGAAGAAAATAAAAACTGTGTTATTAATAGTTGCCCAACAGCTAAAATGTTTTTCAGAATAAAGTATAGAGTAAAAATGATGAAAATGATTTAAATTAAATTGCCATAACTCTTCTAATAAATGACTTTTAACATTCGCATGCAAATACGAATATATTTCCAGAATAATTTCAGAAAAAAAAAGTAATGAGTAAATGAAATTTCATACATCCAGTGTTTTCATATTTCATATTTTAACTAAACAGTGCCCCCTATATTAAAATTTAATGTGTCAATTGTTTCTCTTAGTATGCTTAAAATAATGAATGATCGCTTCTCTTGGTCTACAATTTTTATGATTCGTAAGTTAGCCATATACCAAGCTCTTTAACACAATTTTCTCAATTACAACAGTTGATGCATGAATTTTATTTATTTTTCATGCTAAATCACATATATCACTTTCTCAAAATAATAATAAAAAATCTACTTTTGTTAATAATCAATATTAGAATATGAAAAAAGAAATAATAATAAGGAAATAGTTTAAAAACTGCTTTATCCTCTTTGATGAAACTTATTATTAGTTATTCATCAAGTAAGAAAAGTTTTATTTGTGGTAATTTACAATAGATTAAAAAATAAATAAAATAAAATAATTGTGAATTTAAAGCTCATTGTACTAGGATAAAAATAAAATGAACTTCACCATGATCTGTGATCAGTCCTACATTTTATTAAATATTAGTTTTTCATAATTTTATCAAGCAAGACAAGCTCAAAAATATTTGCAAATACCCTAGTAAATATAGCCTAATCACCACACCTAACAAGTTTAGGACTAGCAAGTCAATGGGCAGTTAACTTGACTTAATAAATTTATTAAAACTCTAGTATTATAGTATTTATTGGAACATGATCTATAACAACTAAAAGCAAAAAATATGCAGATTCAGTCATGTAGGTAAGAATCATAACTATGAAGAAAATCTGTAGACGATAATTAATCAATTTCCTAAAATTGTGTAATAAGATGGGACATGTGAGTGAGAAAACTTTTTTTTTTTTTTTTTGTAAAAGTTATGGAACCAAATTCAGTATTTAAGCTTCTTTTATGCTAACTGTTGAATGAGTTATTAATGCTGAACTTGGAGGAGGGGTGACAGGGGTTTACTGGAGGAATAATTTAAAATATATACATTTCATTTTTTAATATTTGTATTTTTTTGGATCTACCAAGGTAGATATAATCAAGACCAAACCCCTACAAAAAAAAAAAAACCAAAAAAAAACCATAATAATAATACCTACGGTAAAAAAAACTCTCCATTTTATATTACACATTATTTTTGAAACTTTCAAATTTGAATTTAATATTTAATGATGGACAGGCCCTTTTATTAAAATATAAAAACCAAACTTGGTACTCAGGCTTTTCATAGTAAATCCTTCTGGAATAAATTCATATTTGGTTGAAATCAAAGAAGGATTTAGAGGAGAACCATAATTTATAATTGTAATTTCATACTTGTATTTGAGTTATCAAAATTCTTAAAGGATGATAAGATAACGTAATATGGTGTAAATTTTATATTCTTTAACATTAACATTTCCTCCACTCTTCCATCTCAGCCAGTCTAGAGCAAAGCTTAAATCATACATTTTGTGAGTATTCTCTCTGACTTGTAAATTACATTTCACAATTTACTCTTATTTGTATATATCTTTAATGAAATGTGGGAAATCTGTTATAATTATGCAGCACCCATATGACAAGGTATCTGTTTAACATCTATCATGTTCCTCCATTTAGCTTCAATATATATATATATATATTTTTTTTTTT
>KZ808362.1:47059-58975 GCA_000696205.2 Oncopeltus fasciatus
TAAATTACACTCAAGTCTATATTTTTTTCATTTTAATGAATATGATGCATGTAAATAAATAAATTAACTGTAAAAATCATATTTATTTATTAATATTTGATGTTATTGAATGTTATATTTTTTCTATAAGTTAATAGCAATTTAACGTAGTCTTTAAACAACAATAGTAATAAGTATTTTAACTTTAATAGGTAAGTAGTATAATAATTTGTATAATAGTAAATTTAACTTGAATTTTAATACAATAATTTGAATGAAATGACCTGAAAAAATTGTCCTCAACCATTTGTACTTAGATTAAGTTTTAGACCATCAAATACAACAAAATTTTATGCTAAAAATACAAATTTTATAGTCCAAAATAAATGAACTAAGCCTGAAGAACAATAAACCTACCATTATTAAATATAAATAAATAAATAAAATATCCAGTAATTTATTTTAACTTCAACAATTCTCCACATCAAAATAAATATTAGATAAATTTCAGCCTAGGTCATTTTCAAGAAGTAAGGAGACTTATGAGGGAGGTTCCACCAAACAAACAACTTGAAAAAATTTAAATTATATAAACCAATATTTATCAATGTGTGAATACCATTTTTCCCTGTTTAAGTTATAGTAAATTTCAAAGGAGTGGTCCCATTATTCTAAATAGGACTAATTATAAATAAGTTGAGGTTATTTACCTGTTCAAATGCTGTAAAGACAGCTTTGAATGAAGGTTGTCTTTCACTATGAAAAGTTCCACGAGATCCATGTAACACACGGACTCCACCTTTTTCAGCTGCTCGACAAACACTCATATACATACAATGATCTGACCGGTAGTTATAACTACAATCATAAATGTAGAGACGTTCTGAAAACAATATTAATTCACAATAATAACCATAACATTATTTTAATATTTAATGCATTATATATTTTGTTTGCATGTTTGTATAGATGAATGTTGCACTTGCAGTTTTTGGAACTATTTTCTTTGTTTTTATTACAGAATTTCAACTTTATAGAATCTTTTTTAAGCCCATTTTAACTATTACTTTATAAACTAATTCTGATTGAGCTTCTATACTATTTTATTTTAATTCTATTATCGCAATTCAAATTTTTCAATCAAACTTATGTTTAGACCCATGTTTATATTTATTAATGTAATATTCATAAAATTAATATTTTTTAAATTCCTTCCATAAATTAATTTTTGTTATTTATATTACCTCAATTATTGTTTATATTTCTATATTAATCACACAAGTCTGATTTTGATTACTGTGGAATTCCAAATTCCCAAACATTTTCATAGGGAATAAATATATAAAAAAGTTGCCGAATAAGTTCTTGGCAATGAAAGAATCACATCCAAATCAGTAATTTTTGTAACCTAGTTAATGTAATTAATTAAAAGGTTTTCTATACAATATGTAATTTTATAGTAATTTCTACTTTATTTAGAACACATTATAAGTTTGTATTAATATTGTTGATATCAACAAAAGTTGCAATCCCAATAAATCTTTAAAATTTAAAAAACAAAAGAATGTTTATTATTAGAATCACCAATATTGTTATAAAAAATTAATTACTATATTATTAATAAGATTATTTTATGAAGATTTGTCTAATGGTTTTTTAATACATTGTGAAAAACTAATTGCATAAATAATTTTTCAATTCTTTTCTATATTAATTATAAAGAGGACTAAAATAATTTTGTAAAAAATCACAATTTTTCAAGATAACGTCCTCCGAGATCAAAGAACATTTGCCATTCCAAAACCAAACTAAAAAAACCCTTTATGGGTAAATTTTTATTATGAGCTCAGTGAATGTGAAATTCTCCTCTTACAGTCTAGATTTTTCTAGGTGTAGATGCTCGACAGATTAATTTGAAAGACTACAAAGCTTCCTAGTTTGAATATTATCAGACAGAATTTTACTACAAATTGTCGGTGCATTAATGCCAAGACTCTTTATTAAGTATTAGGCGACTTGTCTATCTGCTTCAAGCAATTTCATAATAGCATTCAGTCAGATGAAGTTGGTCAGCTTGATCTTGGAGTATCCACAAGCTCAAAACTTTCCCCCTTAAACTCCCAGTACCATCTGAATATTATTGCAAATTGTGGACAATTCTCTCCAAGTACTGGCATAAATTCATCCAATCAAAGATCTACTCTCAACTCAATCAAAAAGTTATAACACAAAATCGTATTCAACTTTAGACCAGAATGATAACCCCTATAATGTAGGCAGAGCAGGTCTGTTGATGTGCCAACCCATCTCTTCTTTTATGAATCTCATATTACAAAACTTTCACATATGGGAAATATATACATTTGCCTTTTTCATAACTGAATACCTATAAGATAAAGCCTTCCAAATTAGTTATGACTAACTAGTTTTAAAAATAAAATAAATTGTTCGAATAAGTTTTATTTATTTTTTTTGGCAAATAATGGAAAAATATCTAGGAGCAAATTTATATTTTTTAGGTATACTAGAAATATCTCAGTGAACTGGCCTAAACATTAGGAAATTAAATAATAATTAAATTATCTTAAAACTATAAAAAATAAAAATACTTTGGTCTTTTAATAGGTTCAACTGAATTATTAATAAAACTAATTGTGCAAAAATGCATGATTTAGCAAGTGAAGTGGTCTCATATTTTCAGAATAATATTAAAATTATACAGAATGAAACAATAGAAAAACCAACATACCTGGATGGAAATGAAAAATTATGTTAATGATATCCTGATCACCCCAAGTCATCTTCAACTTGTACTCTCGTAATATTGGAAGAAGATATTTCTCCCAGCTGAATTCCCTCATCCTAGTAAGATTCATCAGCATTACTCCAGAATTTACACCTTAACATGAAAAGTAAAAATTAACTTATTAATTTATTTTTTATTTTTAGGAAAGGTAGATGAAATAAAAGTTCACAACCTACACTTCAATTAAGATTGTTTTTATCGAC
Source organism: Oncopeltus fasciatus (assembly GCA_000696205.2). Classification (NCBI taxonomy): domain Eukaryota; kingdom Metazoa; phylum Arthropoda; class Insecta; order Hemiptera; family Lygaeidae; genus Oncopeltus; species Oncopeltus fasciatus. Next base: position 50,048 of record KZ808362.1, read on the forward strand.
CACAACCACAATTGACAGTGAAGATTGAACTAAAAGAAAAAAAAAACTTGATTTAGCTAGAACTAATTAAAATGGGGGGAAATTGATAAAATTAATTAAATTACACTCAAGTCTATGTGTGTTGCTATTGCACTTGGAATAAACTAGTTTCCATGAAGTAGTATTTGACTTAAGTTATATGATTTAAAGGTAATATGAGAGATTGTAATTGACCTAAGCTACATATTTCAAGCACATACACTCATTCACAAAGCATTGGTGATTTCATACTGTAAGCTGTAATACACATGTATTACACAATAAATGGGGGAGGGTAAATCTTACTTACCGCTTCGGAAGATTTTCGGCCTATCAATGAGCTAATATATGTGAGGTTATATTTTGAACTATTTAATATTCTGGAGAATTAAGATAAATAGAGGATAATGATGTTTAAATTTTTTCCAACTAGGTTATAAAAGAGAATGGAGTACTCAAACTTTATTGATTGAAACTTTGGACAATATCTTATTGAGTAAGGCTATGCAAATAGTTTTAATTTAACAATATTGATTTCTTTGGATTGTATTGAATATAACTTAAGCAATTTTATATCTTTAACTCTTTCTTCCAGAAGAGTAAATTATTTAAATTTCATTTGAAAATTAACTGCTAATGACTAAAACAATAAATAGACAAATGTCTAAATGGTTGAATCTTCACAAAGCACTCCTACAGAGGAAACTCTTATCTCACACCCTTAATTGTTTCTTTATTGAAAATGTGTCCTGATTATTTGAGTAAAAACAATCAAGATTAATATAGTTTAATAAAATTCACAATGTTCATACAAAATCCTTAACTTATCATTTTAAAATTTCCCCTCACAAGTCTGAATAATACAATAGTTCCTTCAAATAATCTGGAATGTCTTTTGAGCCATAGAAAATAATTTTTATTATAGTCTTAAGATGATTGAGAGTTGACTGTATCATGCTGTTTTTTTTGTTTTTTTTTTTGTTTTGTTTTTTTTGCAATGAAAAAGTTTTAATCAAAAAGAACTTCAAGTAAAATGATTCATATCTTTATAAATAGATAAACTAGTATAAGAATAACGGTAAAATAACTATCAATGCTGATATATTACCTAATTCACCATAATAAGGGTGTCTTGCAAAGCGATTATACCACCCAGTGTTCCGGTCTTCATGTTCTGGACTCAGTGCAGCCAACTGAGTAGAGTTCATTTTTGTAAAATGGTCCCAAATCTCATCCAAAGGAGATAAGAATAGTACATCTGTATCAACATACAGCACTGAATCCACATTCTTCAAAACTGACTGAAAGGGAAATTAAATTTTTAAAATTGATATTTTATAAAAATTGAACCAACTTAAAAATAGAATATTGTATTGTACAATTTACAAGTTTGTAAAATTTTATAATATTCTCATAAATAAGAAAATATTTAGAGTGCTCTCTCTACTTTGAAATAGCTATATGAATAATGGTAATTAACATTTAATTAAATTTTTAGTAATAACTGTGTTATGCATTACAAAATTGTGAGAGAGTAAGTAAAGTAAAAGTACAGTAATTTCAATTTAAGACACCCTTCAAATAATAGCCAACTATGAACATATTGTAATGAATCCTCTTTGTCCTCTTTGCCCATTAATATTAATACAAAACAACCTAGGTAAAATAAAAATTTCAAAAATTAAGCACTAAATTTAGCTTTACAAAAAAAAATAAAGCAATTTGAGATGTTAATAATGGGAATTATAATTATTAAATGCTTTGATGAAAATAATATTTTGGTATATTTCTTAAAGAAAATATTCAAACTGCTAACAGACATAATTATCATGAAATAATAATTTATTCTAAAGTACACAACCAAAGTTGTTTATTTTTTAATTTCCAATAATTATTGTTCATATTTTCTTATCTTTAATGGGAACCAGAATATTTGACAATTAGCGAAATAATTTAAGCAATTAAAGTATATTCTTAAGATAGTAACTTGTAGATTAAGTATGTAATTTAATCTCCTCATGGTGATTACTAGAAAAATAGCAACATTATTTGGTTCTCATTATTTTAACATGCATATTATAGGAAATTTGCTTCATTCATGCTACTATTAAGTGTATTTCCAATGTTCATAAGATTTACATTATATATATATATATATAAAGTTGGAAGAGTGCTACTGGATTAGGATGGAATGGAAGTTTACTGTGGAAAAGACAGAAGCAGGAAGAAANATATATATAGTATCGAATCTAGTACTGGGTATTTAATCCAATCAGGCTTAGATAATATACTTTAGCAACTACATATATTATATACAAATAGCTTATAATCCACAAAACTAATTTATAATACTTTTAGCTTTAGCAGCAGAGCAGGAAAAAATAATAGAAAATCTTATTAAATTATGGGATCCTATTAGTACCCTATTACTTCACTTCAATTGTGTGCCAATTTCATTCCAAAAACTATATTCAATACTATTTTTCACCTGTCTTCTACATACTTTCAAAATTAGGGTATAATAGATAAGGTATTTATACATAGCATAAAAAAGAGGTTCACAAAACTAGTTGGAGATTTACACACTAACATCCTTCCAAAAATAAGAAAATTCATATCTGAATACAAATGCCACACAGAGAGGCCCATTTACATTTACTGAGAGGCCCAGCAAGTAACTTGACTTATCATCTCAAAATTGATTGATTATCGGATTATTATTGGGAAATTAGATAGGAAAAATTCAAAAACTCTAGTTTAATTAAAGCAGCTACAACTTTTTTGTGATGAAAGGTTAAAACAGAGCCACAAAATTAAGCCCAACTTCTGATTCAGTTGAACTTTTTAAATTGTTTGGATAACAATATTGCAAATGACAAGGGAAGCAGGTGGCGTGTGGAACAGACCTGTGCGGGAAGAGGGCAGTTGAAGGATAACAGTTGTTTCCTTGTCTTCTCCGAAGGAAGTTACTGGGAATTTCAGATGAGAATGTTCCAACCAGTTCCATGAAGTTTTAAAAGACGGTCGCTAGCGGCCCCCGAGTCATTGATAACTTAGCCTCTGTCTAAGGTAGTTTCCGTGGCAAATCTCTTAGTAAATAAGTATATTTAGTTTATTTGTACATATTAATTAGTTTGTTAGCCATAAGTAGTTTTCTATTTATATTTATTTATTTATTAGTAAGTAAGGGCAGTAGATTATAAGGTTATATTACAATTAGAAGATTTAATTATTTCTGATAATAAATTAAGTTTAATTTATCTCATTAATTACTAGTGACCCATAGCCCGTAACAATATTAACAACTCATCTGTAATTTGATCTTGGAATTTAAAATTCATCTTTTTGTTTCCTTTATTTACTTATTTGCCAGTTGAAAAAATTGGCCATGGTTCAAAACAAGTAGAAATCAGATGGTGCAAGATCTGGACTATATGGTGGATGGGGCAGGACTTTGAACCCATGAAGCAAACTTTTTTTTAAATTTTCTTTGGCTTAACAGGAAGTATGAGAAGGATCATAATCTTGTTAAAGATAAAATGTAACTCATTTTCGGTTGATGAAAGCAGTATAAGACTCAGACAACTTCACTTACAATCTTTCCAGTTGCTTGCAGTAGAGTTCAGAATTTGCAGGGCATTCATCAGAACCAAATTTGAGATGAATAACCCCGTCAAAATTCCATGGTTTTTTTTTTGTTTTTTTTTTCAAATTGCCCCCTTGCAGCACCGGAGAAGCAGTTTGACCTCCATCTAGTTATTTCTTACAGGTAATCGAATTTCACCAGTAAACCCACTTTTTCACCAAAGGTGACAATCTCAGTAAAATCTCATAATGGAAGAGTTTTTCAGTAAATTTTCACAAACTTCTAATCTCATAGCTGATTGCTCTTTAAGAACAAGTCTACTTGTCTTTTTCACCTTCCTGATGGAGAGTAGATGGGGAATTCAGCCCCATTTAGACAGGATCATCACTGGTGAATAAAATGGGTTTTTTACAATAATTTTAGATGATCAAATTAGTCGTTGTCTGCTGAGAGGGAATCAAAAAAATTTCCAAAACTAGATCTCTATCCAAAGAAAGTTTTCTGGACAGCCAAGGATGTAGTGCATACCAAAATTTTAAATTAAGGTTTAACTATAATTGCAGAAATATACACAATATTGTACCATAGCCAATTGAAGCTGAAGCTTTTTTATACCAGCTTAATTAATATAAAAGAGCCTTTACTGCAAGACAATACTCGACACTGGACACAGCAAAATTGATCAGGTACAAATTGACCGAGATTTGCTGGGAAGTTACCAAATCCATCCTATTCCTCTGGCATTTCACCTACTGATTACCACCTGTTTAGATCTCTGGACAACCATCTTAGACAGAAATGCTTTGATAACCGTGAGGCCTACTGTCCGCATTGAATGAGTTTTTGTTAGTAAAAATTAACTGTTTTAAGAAGGAATTTGGAATTTATTATTTCATTAAGAGAAGGTCATTGATTGTAAAGGACAATATTTTGATGAATAAATTTATTTATTAGTATTTATTTTTTTATTTAAAACTTCTTTAATAAAATGACAGGACTTTTTGAATGGCCTGGTATTACTAAGTAATTATTGATTATTTTATGTGCTTAAGCCTGGTTCTCTCTAAAATTAAAATTATTGTAAAAAACCCATTTTTTACCACTGGAGATGATCCTGTNCACAAACATAAGTTCCCAAAACATAAAAAAAAACTTTTTTTTTACTTAGTTCAGAACATTTTTTAATTTATCTCACTTACCTTATTATTCATCACAGATAAATTCCAATAAATTACTGTTCTCATTATTTTATCAATACATAATAAAATACTTATTTTTAACTAAAAGAGTGTTCACTATGAACAAAGATTCTTAAAAATGCTTCACAAAAATATATCGGTAGATGGTTGACAATTATAAATACACTTATTTTTTTTAAATAAATGCAACTTTACTTTTGCAAAACTGTATTTTTCTTTATTATTTCTCATTAATAGGAAAACAAAATTTTCAAAGAGTAAAAACAGTAGGGTTTTAAAATTTATTTAACAGTTATTTCTTAATATAATACAGCTAAGAAGTTACTCACTGTTTCTTTGAAATTCTGAATGTGATCATCTTCAGCAATAATTAAGACATGTAAGTTGCATTTTCTTGAAAAAATTATTGCAGATTTTATCATAACCAAAGTTTCAAGAATTCTGTCTCCACAGACTACCACAGACAGTGTCACGTTGGTCTTAGATACACTAAAAAAATGTAATTTATTATTTTTTTCTTGAAAGTACATGAAAATCAGTAAATTTCAGTGTTCATATTTTAAGGATCAATACAAGTAAATCAATGATAACTTAAAAACTAATCCATAAATTGTAAAAAGGAACCATATTATCAAACTCATAAGCTTATAAATTCAACTTTCAGAATGTAAAATATTGGTGCCAAATATTTGATTTCCGTATATTAAAAAACCTATTTGAAAAAACATTTCTTAAAAATCAGTTTTTCTTTCTTTTGTAGAAATTGCTTCATTCTAAAAGAAATATTAATACCATGATTTTAATATTTTTTTTCAATTGTCTTATTTTATCTGTTAATCAAAATTGATTTATTTTATTTTATTTAAAAAAAGTTTCTAATGTTTCAACCAATGAAATTATTTCTTCAGAGATTTTCACGTACCTATAATTTGTTGATTTTAATGTAAGTCATTTAATAATTACTAATGCATTTTATTATGTTTTGTCATTATGAATAATAGCCTTATAATTCATTTATTAATGTAGTAAATATGTATGAAAATATTTATAAACTGATGAGATGCACTCCATTTGTTTGGAGCAGTACTCTGAAAGCAAAATAATTTGAAACAATAAATAAAATCAATTTTTCAATAAAATAGAATAAACATGCCGTGTGTACTGATACAATGTAGTTTTAAGTATAGTTCTTCAAAACACATAACATGAGCACTAAAAAAAAGAAAACCATATAAATTATGCAACAATATAAAAACACATCAACAATAATTGTAATAAATTTGTGTATAAACTGTCATAAACTGTTGTATCAAACAATGAAGTTCATAAAAATTCACATATCAAATCAAGCTATTTAATAATTGGTGTCCACGTTTTAAAAACAAGTCAGTCAGTAGAGAAAATCATTACAAACTAATTTATTAATAAAAGTTTATGAAAAAAAAAATTAATGTCTAATGTCAGTTGGATATTATGTTAAGTACATTTTGTTATAAAAATGTTAGATATTTGTGTTGTATATTATGGTGAATCACTAATCAAATGTTAACTTTCTTTATAGATAAAGAAAATCTATACAAATGAATTTAAGAACTTTTGAAGAAAAACAAGTGAAGAATACCACTTTAGGCTTCAAAGGTATTTTAATTATTAATAAGTGATTGCAAATTAATAAGCCAGTTCCATTCAAAATCATATGAGCACCATTAATGAATTAACACCAAAAATCTTGAAAATACTTACTGGGAGAAACAACCTTTGAGAAGCACAAGGTTTGAACAGTTTTTTCCATTCATCTCCTTCTTTAGATGGAAATGAAATGTGGTATGTATCAAACGTAAAAGAAGCATTCTGCTCATTCTTCCAACCAGTTAACTAAAACAAAGAGTAAATTAAGGAAACTGTATTAAATTTTGGTACAAAAAATAAAATTATGAACATATATATATATANAAAAATTCAAGTTCTAATCATAAAAATAAAAAATAAAAAAATATAATATATTAAACCAAATTGCAAGTAGGCTTTATAATTACAGCATATCATTAGGATAACTATTTATATTAAAGCATTGGTAACCCATCATTATGATAGTTCAAAAACAGAATATGGTGAAGTAAATTCTTCAAAAAATAATGCGAATGATATTACTCTGATCTTGAATCAATTAAAACAATAAATGTGTAGTATAGTTCAAAAAATAAAAGTGAGGAGGTTGAAATAAATTAATCACAGTTAAGTAAATAAATCAGGTTTGGTTTACAAAACTGATGTCTGACAAAATGTCAAGACTGGAAAAAAGCAATATTTAAAAGAGAGGAACTTTGACCATTAATAAACTCTAAAATTGTTACATAGAAAACAATCCATCTGATTGGGTTCAGCACTTTCGTAAACATTATCTGAGCTCAAGAGATGCAGGAGGTACTCACAAACTTTGTTCTGCAGAAGTCAAGATCTGGGCAAGCTTTTATCATAATTTGAAAGTTGAAAACGTATCCAGTGCCTTGAAATTAAAATAGGATGGTTACCTCTAGATAGTCCCATTGGGATAACCCTAGTGTTTGTATTGTAAGTGATGTATGGAAGATAAGATGATAAATCCTGAGGATAAAACACTTAAAATATTTAATAAAATATTATTTTTTTACAAACTTATATCAATTTGCTAACTATAATGTTTTCTTCAATAGTAACAATTTAACTAAATGGCAATATTTTACTAGTTCATAGACATCCTTTGATGATTCTAGCACATAGTAACTATTATTTCTTTTCAGAATATTTTTTTTTTTTTAAAGCTCTTTTAAAACATGTTCTATCAAAAATAAACAGTCAAGAAATTTTTCTGCAAATAACAATTATTAACTATTAGCAAAATAAATATTTTAATTGAAGTCAGTTTTTAAAATAGAAAACACTTTAAATTTATGATAAATCATTTGCATACACAAACATAAGTTCCCAAAACATAAAAAAAAACTTTTTTTTTACTTAGTTCAGAACATTTTTTAATTTATCTCACTTACCTTATTATTCATCACAGATAAATTCCAATAAATTACTGTTCTCATTATTTTATCAATACATAATAAAATACTTATTTTTAACTAAAAGAGTGTTCACTATGAACAAAGATTCTTAAAAATGCTTCACAAAAATATATCGGTAGATGGTTGACAATTATAAATACACTTATTTTTTTTAAATAAATGCAACTTTACTTTTGCAAAACTGTATTTTTCTTTATTATTTCTCATTAATAGGAAAACAAAATTTTCAAAGAGTAAAAACAGTAGGGTTTTAAAATTTATTTAACAGTTATTTCTTAATATAATACAGCTAAGAAGTTACTCACTGTTTCTTTGAAATTCTGAATGTGATCATCTTCAGCAATAATTAAGACATGTAAGTTGCATTTTCTTGAAAAAATTATTGCAGATTTTATCATAACCAAAGTTTCAAGAATTCTGTCTCCACAGACTACCACAGACAGTGTCACATTGGTCTTAGATACACTAAAAAAATGTAATTTATTATTTTTTTCTTGAAAGTACATGAAAATCAGTAAATTTCAGTGTTCATATTTTAAGGATCAATACAAGTAAATCAATGATAACTTAAAAACTAATCCATAAATTGTAAAAAGGAACCATATTATCAAACTCATAAGCTTATAAATTCAACTTTCAGAATGTAAAATATTGGTGCCAAATATTTGATTTCCGTATACTAAAAAACCTATTTGAAGAAAAGTTTCTTTAAAATCAGTTTTTCTTTCTTTTGTAGAAATTGCTTCATTCTAAAAAAAATATTAATACCATGATTTTAATATTTTTTTCAATTGTCTTATTTTATCTGTTAATCAAAATTGATTTATTTTATTTTATTTAAAAAAAGTTTCTAATGTTTCAACCAATGAAATTATTTCTTCAGAGATTTTCACGTACCTATAATTTGTTGATTTTAATGTAAGTCATTTAATAATTACTAATGCATTTTATTATGTTTTGTCATTATGAATAATAGCCTTATAATTCATTTATTAATGTAGTAAATATGTATGAAAATATTTATAAACTGATGAGATGCACTCCATTTGTTAGTAAACTGCCATACCATCCT